>BQNB010083427.1:0-24227 GCA_026074375.1 Tanacetum coccineum
ATAATGATAATGCATATCTATTCCTAATTTAACTCATGCATATCATAATAGCAGTACTAACTATACAAGACTAACAGCATTAAGTATTAACTAACAATACTAACTATACTGATAGTACTAACAATGTACCGGCATCACTAACTATTATAGCTAGCAGTACTAATAACTTAGACTATTTTCTTTAAACTTCAACAGTAGCACAATCTTCAACCATTAGTATTAACTACCAAAACTAACAATAGTAACTTCAGAAGCCTTTAATTCCCAACAGGAATGAAAAAGTAACGATCTTATTAAGATCGAGTCTTGTAATAAATAGTGAAATAATAATGTGCAATAGGTTAGGTGAAAGGCTTATGACTAAAATGTAGTCACAAGACCCGGTGAAATAGCCAAAGGCTAAAAGCCAAGAGCTAAGAGCTCTCCTTGTAAATGGGTTTAAATACCCCTCCCACCTCACTTGTTGAGGTGAAGCTTCTCAATCTAATTCTCATTTCCTTCCCTCACTTTCTCTCTCTACTCTATCCTCTCTTTCTCCTTCTCTCTAACTACTTTCTCTCTCTACTCTATCCTCTCTTTCTCCTTCTCTCTAACTACTTTCTCTCTCTATAACAAATACACACAAACACATAAACACACACTATCTTGCATATTCAATCTTAAATCAAGACCTAACATAAACTTTATTCTATAATTCTGTTACCTAAATCTTAGTTTATTCCTAAAGTTGTTGAGAAAAATAATTTGACAAAAATAGTTACTTCACACTTGAATACTAACAAGATAATTGAAAAATGCACTAAAGTTCTTACCCCAGGTTTCCTTAAGATTGAGTTTGAACCAATCAATGCGTACTTTAAGAATAATAGGGTTGTGCATCGTGATTATTTGAAAGTCACTAATGAACACGTAGAAACACTACAGGTGCTATTAGAACAAGCTAGAGAATTAAAACCCTTAGATGAAAATCCAATTTATACTTGTAAGTTTGCTAAGCGTATTCGAGAATAGTTAGTGTATGTAAGTGCCTCATGCCCTTTCACTCAAAGTGGGCTCTTGCTACAAGCCACAAAAAGAACAATAAGCCTTACGTAGATGCATCTAGATCAAAACAAACAAAAGTTAATAACACAAAGAAGCATGCAGTAAAGCAGAACACTCAAAAGACTGACAACACTATGCTGCCTTTTACAGGAAGAGTAAGCTATACTGATGCTAGCGGATCAAAGCCTAAGAGCAATACAAGGAATGATAAGATACCGCGACCATCACGTAGAAGCAAGAAGAATAAAGTAGATGTCCAACCTAGGAAGTCTAAGTCTAGTTCAAATAAGAACAATCATATTTCAGATTTTAAAGCGAATATTAAGAATGTTGCTTTGTCAAAGAGTTATGCAAATGTTTGCTTATCTTGTAATGAATGTTTGTTTTCTGAAAATCATGATGCTTGTGTTGTTAAATATCTCAAAGCTGTGCAAAAACGTAAAAAGGCTAAACCTGTCACACAAAAGGAAAAGATTCAAAGGAAAGCCACTGGTAGGATCTTTACCTCAGTAGGACTTAGATGGAAACCAACAAGAAGGATGTTTAACATGTAAGGAAAAATATGTCCAATCATTAAAACCTCTCTTACCAATATAGTGCCTTCAGGAAATAGACTCCATACCATAAGTGTTCCAGCTGTAGCACCTAGTACGGAAATAAGAATGAAATATTCCATTGCTAAAAAATTCACTGATTAGAGCTCATATAAATATCTATGGTCATCCATTCAATCCTCCCAATTTTGCCTTTGTAAGAAGCCCTGCAATTCCAAAACAATCTTCCTAGAATTTTGGATTTCTAGGTGTAACTTAGGATTGCTAACAGTATGGAACCCAATCAAAAGTTGGGGATCTAGACCTTTGTAAATAGTTTTCTTTTTCTTTTCTGTGCAAATTGTAGAAATTGTTCTTTGGTATTTAGATTCTGGTTATTCCAAGCACATGACTAGACAATGTGACAAGCTCATTAATTTTGTTTCCATGTTTATTGGTACGGTTAGATTCAACAACGACCACTTTGCAGCTATTATAGGATACAGAGATCTACAGATTGGAAATATTACAATTTTACGAGTTTACTATGTAGAAGGTCTTAGTCATAACATATTCCCTGTTGGGAAATTTTGTGATTCGGATCTTGAAGTAGCATTCAAAAAACACACTTGTTTTGTACGTAACTTGGAAGGTGTTGATCTACTTTTGGGATCTCATGGTTCTAATCTTTTCACAATCTCAATAGACGAAATGATGAAGTCTTCTCCAATTTGTTTACTCTCTAAAGCCTAAAAGACAAAATCTTGGTTATGTGTATAAAAGGGTGGTCCAGGGCTAGAGATTCATATCAACTAAACGTTGTCAGTCATTGAATTGTCATCAGCTTCATGGTTTTGTAATACCATAATACTAGGAGAGTCATTGTATTTATTTTAATAATATTGGATCTTTTATTGTTTGTTGAAATGGTGCTATTGTGTTACTGTTTGCATTAAGAATTCTTCTTATTACAGCTTAGATTTCCGCAATAATCTTTAATAAACTTAACCAATAGTTTATACTATAGTTGTGTTAGATTTTATCTAATATACTGTCAAACTTTAATCAAGCTTAAGGAATTCGATCTATTAAGGTAGGATCCAACAAGAAATATCCTACAACTAGTACAAGAAGTGGTATCAGAGGTTGTTGCTTTGAGAAACTTTGCTAGAAGATATGGATCAAGACTTTGCACACATGGTGGCCATGATACCAAGGTTTTATGCTCAAACTAGGTGAGTTTGAGTTATGGAGGATAAGGATTGAACAATACATCCAAATGATAGACTATGCACTTTGGGAAGTCATAGAGAATGGAAACACTGCACCAAAAACAATAGTTGTGGAGGGTTTTAAGAAAGTAATGCCTCCTACAACTGTTGAAGAGAAGGGCTCAGAAAAAGATTAGAGGTTGAATGCTGTGAACTTTATCTGATGGCTTCCTAGGAAAACAATCAGTTAAAAGTTTAACTCAATTAAGGATGCTAAGATATTGATAGAAGCTATAGAAAAAGAGATTTGATGGGAATGCAGCCTACAATGAAGTACGAAAGGAATCTTTTAAAATCAAAATATGAATACTTTGACGCTAAAAGCTAAAGAGATGCTTGATCTAACTTTTTGTTAGGCTTTAAAAGCTATGAGTCAAGTTGGAGCTTTTGGGAGAACGCATTTAACAAGAAGATATGAACCAAAGCTATTAAGAAGTTTGTCACCTGAGCTGGAACACTATGCTGTTATGTGGAGGAATAGAGACTGATTTGCTACAATGAGGCATGGATGATCTCTACTATCAAACTCTTAAGGTGTCCCCACAGGGAGGGGCGATCCATGAACCAGAATTCAAAGATGTCTAGCTCAAGTGTAGTACACAAAAATGGCTTTTTGTGTCCTCTTCAAATAACAACAATAGCAACACTAATGGAGCAGTTAGTACTGCTCAAGCAGTTAATACTGCTAATGGAGTTTCTGCTGCGCTAATAACTTAAGTTCAACGCGTTCTACTTATTGACACTTGGCTGTAACGTGTTATTTGTGCATTCCGTTGCTAGTCAACACAAATAATCCTCACTCTGATACATGAGGGGACTTGCAACAATCATACAGATGATTTGGAAGAGATGGATTTGAGATGGCAAATGGCTATGTTGACTATAAGGGCTAGAAGGTTTTTAAAAAATACCGGTAGGAAGCTTACTATCAATGGAAATGAGTCTGTTGGCTTTGATAAGTCCAAAGTGGAGTGCTACAACTGCCACAAGAAGGGACATTTTGCTAGGGAATGTAGAGCTCCAAGAAATCAAGACTACAAGAACAAGGAAAGCACAAGAAGGACTGTGTCTGTGGAAATCTATCATTCTACAACTTTGGTATCTTGTGATGCCTTGGTTGGTATGACTAGGAGTGAATTAAGGCAGAGGAAGGAACTAATTATGAACTCATGGGGATTACTCATCTTCAAGTTCTAATTCTAGAGGTATTTAACAATTCAAATTGTTTGAAAATTGTTAAAACCCTTAAATCTCTATATGATCAACTACATACTAATTTTAAGAAATGGATGATCAACTACATACTAATTTTAAGAAATGGTTCTAGCTTATAAGTCAGGATTAGAGTCAGTAGAAGAGAAACTTGAAGTTTTATAGGTAAAATAAGTTTCTATTTTTCACTTGATATAAAGTCTTAAAATTTGAAATTGAATGTAAGATATTTGCTTTCGAGAGCTCATGAAGAAGCTAGAAATAGGCAAAAAGAAAAAGATGAATTCAATATAATGTAAACAAATTAGAAATGCATCTGAAAGTTAAACAAACTAATAGAAAGTCAGATTGTTGTAAATATCCAAGAAAGGCTAGGTACAATGCAGTTCCACTCTCCCTACAAAGAAAACTTCATGCCTTCAACACCTAACTTGGTCTTTTACTGGTTTAGATGAGTTTGTTAATAAGCCTGTAGTTGAGAACAGAAAGTCTAATGAAGAAGTGTCTAAGGAGTTAGGAAGTCTAATAATTCTCTAATTATTGAAGATTAGTGTCAGATAGTGTGCGAAGTAAAATGTGTCTCAAACTAAAACTGAAAAGTAAACAAGTTAAGCTAGGTATTGCTAGATGAGAGTTTGTCTATCCTAAATCAACAAGAGAAAACTGCTAGGAAAATTGTTAAACAAGCGTATTGTGGGCGGGGGATTGCAGAAACATAGCAAAAACTCACAGTCCAAGAGGCAATCAAAAGAAATTGGAACAATATGATGTCTCAAAGACTAGGAAGAAATTTTGAGATGTTTAATAAGGCCTCTATGTGTGTGGAACTTTTGATCATTTGCAGGTTGACTGCAATTACCATCATAAGCAGTTTCAAAAACAAAGAATGCTCAAAGGGTGAATCATCAAAACTTTGGTAAAAAAGACTCACAATGTGCTAAAAAGAACATGCTTACAAAGAAGACAGTACTAATGAATAGTCTAGCTTAGTTGTCATATTAATTCATGCTAGACAAGTTAATGTTGCTCACACAAAAACAACAGTGAATGCTGCTAGACCAATGTCATATCTTTCTAAAAAGGCACATTCAACTGTTAAGAGGCCTATTCACAAGAAAATAGCATTTACATAAGTTATGTTAAATCGAGGGTTAATTAGGTTCTGGATAAAATAGTTATTACTATTAGCGCCAAAATCGTAGTTAATACTGCTAGGCCAAAAGAAGTAGTTAATGCTGCTAGGCCAAATGCAGTAGTTAATGCTGTTAAGGGAAATAATGTTAATGCTGCTAAGGCCTCAGCTTGTTGGGTTTGGAAACCAAGGACTAAAGTTTTAAACCATGTTTCTAAACATATCTGTGCATCTATCACCCTAAGAAGTTGATTATGTTGATGCCAAGGCCAGAATCCAATTCAGTGATTGGCTTGGGTCCTAAATGAAACTAATTTTCTTTCTAATGTGGCAGGCAATCTATAAATGGATTTACAAGATCAAAGACTGATTGATAGTGGATGCTCAAGGCACATGACAAGGAACATGTCCTATCTTATAGACTATGACAAGATAGATGGAGGATATGTTGTTCATTGTCGTCTCTACGTATGAACAATGTGGGATCCACTGAACCTTTAGAGAAGTCTTAGGATATCAGGAACGAAGACAACATGTCATTCAGAAACATAGTCTTCACATCCATTTGGTAGACGTGATTTGGTTTATCTTTATCCACAAACCCATCCGGCTGGCTAACATAAACTTCTTCTCGCAGATTACCATTCAGAAACATAGTCTTCACATCCATTTGGTAGACGACCATGTTCATATGAGTAACAAACACGAGAAAAATCCTTATAGCCTCTAAGGAGGTTTAACTTGCCTTTTTGCAAAAGCCACATCTGATGAATCTAAACTTTGGCATAGAAGGCTAGGTCACTTAAATTTTAAAACCATGAATAAATTGGTTAAGGAAAATCTTGTAAGAAGTTTACCTTCCAAACTTTTTGAAAAGGATCAAACCTGTGTTGCTTGTCAAAAGGGAAAGCAGCACAGAGCCTCTTGTAAGTCCAAAACAGAGAACTAAATCAGTCTTCCTTTACATTTGTTGTATATGAACTTGTTTGGTCCAACATTTGTAAAAAGTCTTATGAAGAAAATGTATTGCCTAGTTGTCACAAATGATTTTAGTAGGTTTACATGGGTTTTATTTCTAGCTACTAAGGATGAGACTGGTGGCATTCTTAAGTCCTTTATAACTGGGATAGAAAATCTAGTAGATCACAAGGTTAAGGTGATTAGATGTAATAATGGGACTGAGTTCAAAAACAAAGAGAATTTGTGAGCATAAAAACAGAAAGAGAGCTGTGTGATATAAAAATAGACAGAGTGTACAAGTGAGTAAAAGAATTGAGAGAATTAAGTGAGCATAAAAATAGAAAGAGAGTTGTGTGATATAAAAACAGACAGAGTGTAAAAGTGAGTAAAAGAATTAAGAGATAGTGAGTTAAAAATAGAAAGAGGGGACCTTTATTTTTAATGGATCTTAAGTTTGGAATGGAATTGGAGTTAATGCTAGTGACTCAAAGTTACTATTGTTAGGCATAACTTACTACTGCTGGGTTACTACTGCTAGTTGAAAGATAATGTTGTTGAGGGTATTTTCATAAATACTTTGATTAAGGGTTTCAATCACTCATTTAATCGATTTCATTCACTCATATACTCTCTAATCACAAACCCTAACTCAATTTCATCATTCATCATCAAAACCCAACACAATGACGAACTTAAAGTTTGCTGATACTCATAACATGGTCGCGTTTTTGTCTAAACCTGCAGAAAGCGAAGGGTTTGAACAAATTGTGGATTTTTTGAATGCAAACCTTATAAGATATGCACTAATGATCAATCCCACTATATATATTTCGTGCATTAAACAATGCTGGGCTACTGTCAAGGTCAAAACTGCTCTTGGGGAAGTACAGTTACAAGCCCTAGTGGATGGGAAGAAGATAATCATAACTAAGTCAATTATGAGAAGAGATCTTTAACTAGAAGATACTGAAGGTGTTGATTGTCTACCAAATGCTACCATCTTTGAACAACTTGCATTAATGGGGTATGAACAAATTTCAAAAAACTCACTTTCTATAAAGCATTCTTCTCCCAACAATGGGAATTCCTCATTCATACGATTTTACAATGTCTAAGTGCAAAGACTACTGCATGGAATAAGTTTAGTAGCACTATGGCATCTGCAATCATCTGTTTAGCTACAAACTATAAGTTTAACTTTTCAAATTACATTTTTGAAAGTATGGTGAAGAACTTGGATAATATGGGCAAATTTTTTATGTATCTTAGGTTTGTGCAAGTCTTTTTAGATAAACAACTTGAGGGGATGTCAAGTCATAACAGAATTTATGTTACACCTTCTCACGCTAAGAATATTTTTAGAAACATGAGATGGGTAGGGAAATGTTTTTCTGGAAGGGGAACACCATTATTCCAAACAATAGTGGTACAAGAACAAGCAGAAATGGGTGAAGGTTCAGTAAATCCCACTGATCCCCATCACACACCCACTATTATTCAACCATCTCAACCTCAAAAGAAACAAAAACCTAGGAAGCCAAAGAGAAAGGACACTCAGATACCTCAGTCTAGTAGTCCTACTGAACATGTAGCAGATGAGGCTGTCTATAAGGAGTTAGGTGATAGATTGGTGAGGGATGCCACTACTACTTCTAGCTTAGAAGCAGAGCAAGATAGTGGTAACATAGATAAGACCCAATCCAAGGCAACACCTAATGAAGCTGGTTCCCAAGGAACTACTTCAGGTGGTGGTCCCAGGCACCAAGAAACCATGGGAGATACTACTGCTCGAACTAGGTTTGAGAGTGTATCTAAACTTTCTAATGATCCACTACTCGCAAGAGGTAACATACTTCAAAGTGGTGAGGATAGTCTGAAACTTAATGAATTAATGGAATTATGTACAAATTTACAAACAAGAGTTCTTGATTTGGAGAAGACAAAGACCACTCAAGCTAATAAGATTAACAGTTTGAAAAGGAGGGTCAAAAGGCTTGAGAAGAAGAAGAGGTCAAGAACTCATGGGCTTAAAAGGTTATACAAGGTTGGTTTAATTGCTAGGGTAGAATCCTCTAGAGATGAAGAACATTTAGGTGAGGATGCATCCAAACAGGGGAGGATAAATGCTATTGATGCTGATGAAGACATTACCCTGGTTAATGATCAAGATGATGCTGATATGTTTGATGTGAACACTTTAGCTGGTGAGGAAGTATTTGTTGCAGAGCAAAGTGGAAATGTTGTTGAGGAAGTAGTTGCTGTGATTGATGCTGCCAGTACAATTCCAGTTAGTGCTGCTACAATAACTGATGTTGAAGTTACTTTGGCTCAAGCACTGGCAGAGTTGAAGAGTGCAAAACCCAAGGCTGATAAGGTTGTGATACAAGAACCAGAGCAGGGTACAACTACAACAACACCTACAACAATAATATCTGTACCAAAACCTCCACAGGACAAAGGCAAAGGGATTATGATTGAAGAGCCTGTGGTGGAACAAGTGAAGCCTATGAAGAGGCTTGAACAAATAAGGCTTGATGAAGAACTTGCCTTCAAGCTACAAGCTGAAGAAGAAGAAGAAGAAGAAAGGCTTGCCAGAGAAAAAGCTTAACAAATTGAAGAAGCCAACATAGCTTGGGATGATGTTCAGGCTAAAGTTGAAGCTGATTATCAGTTGGCTCAAAGACTGCAAGCTCAAGAGCAAGAAGAATTGACTAATGAAGAAAAGGCAAGATTATTTATACAACTCTTAGAGAAAAGAAGAAAGCACTTTGCAGCAAAAAGAGAAGAAGAGAAGAGAAACAAACCACCAACCCAAGCTCAACAAAGAAAAATCATGTGTACTTACTTGAAGAATATGGAAGGAAAGAAGCCCAAAGACTTGAAGAACAAATCATTTGATTCTATTTAGAAGATGTTTGACAAAGCTTTCAAGAGGGTGAATACATTTATTGATTTAGAACAGACTTGGTGTAGGAAGCTTTTAATGAAGCTTAAGAATCAATGAAGTGTTTGGAAGCATCCTCTTAGTGATTAATGAAGCTTTTAATGGAGAAACTTGATGATTTTGGAGATAAATATCAAGTTTAGGGAGGATTGTTGGGATTAAAAGAATTTTTGATGACTTTGATTATTGCTGTCTCAGGTTGTGTTATGCAATGCTGCTAAGCTAAAGTTAGTGTTGTTCATTAACTTTAATGAAAAATATGCATGTAAGTTAGTGTTTTAGCTAGTATAAAGTTAGTACTGCTAGTTCACGGTTACTATTGCTAGTATATATTAGTACTGCTAGTATAAAGTTAGTGCTGCTAGTGTAAAGTTAATGCTGCTGGTGTATAAGTTACTACTGCTCAAAGATTAAGACTGCTGAATAGATGTTTTACTGTGAGGAGGAAAGTGCATAAAGACAGAAGAAAGGATAAAGATTGTTTGGAGATCAAGATTACTTACGTGATAAGTATTAGTGTTGAGTTTGATCTAGGCTCCTCTAGGGTATATATACAGTGTGTAGATAGCATCAGAATTTTTATAACAACCCAAGAATTTTCATCAAATAAAAAACCTATTTTACTATGATCACAATTATACGGGGAAATTTTTCGCTTTACTACATTACTTGCATTGTCAATATCTCAGTATACAAAGTAACTTGCATAACTAAAGTAGACGAGCTCACACAACCTACCTATGTCATCCTATCTTCATATATGTCAAGCAAACATCATAACATGTCAAGTCAATATCATCATATCCTTTTTACAAAGTACATTATTCCTATAATGTACCATTCGCAACGTTATATCAAAACGGGCTTTAAACCGTTATCGTATGCCTCTAAACCCTAATTTCATGAAGGGTTAATATCTAAAGTGAATATACAAGCTACTAAAACATATGTACAAATAATATAACATCTCATTTGAAATATAAACTCCCTCCAAGTCAAAGTACAAGATTTCAAAGCTCAATATACAAGTCATTAAGCATGATCTCCAAAATAGCCATTTTACCTCCGTTTTCATTCTAGTTTCTTCACCACCACTTTTGTACAAGATACTACACTCAATATACAATGTGTAAACCCTAATTATTCTATTCATAAGCTTTCATACACATTTTTACACTCAAAACCCTAATTCAAAAGTCAGAAACCCTAACCCGAGCAAAATACTAAACCATGACCCGTTTCTCGATATTTATCCATCATAAACCTAAACCAACACTCAAATAAGTTGTAATAACATAAATTACAACATTACTAATCATATACAATAATTAATTCATCATTTCATTTCATTTATATGCAAATCGAATCCAAGAAAACCTAAGTTTTTATCCATTGTAAACCTAAACCAATACTTAAATAAGTTATAATAACATAAATTACAACATTATCAATCATAATCCATTATCATTTCATCATTCTACTTCAATTATACAAGAAACAAATCCAGAAAACCCTAATTGTGCCCTAATTGGAACTTTGGACCCGTTTACTCATTTTCTACCCGTTTTAACCCAAACCACCTCTCAACTTTTGATTATAATCCTTAATATAAGCCTTAGGATCAGTAACCTATCATTCCTAATCAAATGTACACGAAATCCAAGCTAGAAAACTTAACCCGAACCCTAATAAGCCCTAAATGTACCCGTATACACCTTTCTTTCATTTTGACCCATTTTAACTAATCTTTTTGCAAACAAGCACCTCCATGACTCACCTCCTTCATACCTAAGCAGCTTACACACCTTCTACAACAAATATCTTCATCATATATTGTATAAAATTGATCACATGGTTCCTTGTTTCTTCATTTCTAGCCGCGGCATCACATGGGGTAAACACCTCATCCAAGCTAGTTTCTAGCTTAACCAACACATCTACTAGCCCCTCCTCATCACCCTCTAGACCTCCTATGTGTCCTAACCAGATCATAACCCTTGCTTACTCATTATACCTTCAAATGGGTATAAATAGGACTCTTATGTCTTCATTTTTCTTCATCCCCCACTTCCTCCTCTATAACCCTTATAGGCAGCAATCCTTTGCTCCCTTATGATCCTAGGATCATTAAAGAAGTTCAAGAAGTGAATCCTTGAAGAATTGAAGCCCCGGAGTAAAGATACAAGGCGTACGAGTGGAAATACTACCCGAAATGACCCGTTTCCACCATTTTTGCTCCTTGAAGCTCAAACCCAGGTTTTGAATGTTCTACTTCTGCTACTACACCCTTATAATGTTCATATGATCCTAAATATACTCTTGTTAAAGTTTCATAACTCAATTCATGCTCATTTTCCATTTTGATCCAAAACCGTACACCCGAAACCCTAATTTCGCGTTTTTCTTAAAACTAAATGTTATAATGATTAAATATTGTTATAATCTATCCTAGCATGCTTAACTAATGTTAAAATAACCACTTTATTGATTAATGAAGGAATTTGAACTTAAAACCCGCGCATTTACGTTTTGAAACCCTAATTTGACCCGTTTTGCTTCCTAGCTTAACGAATTGTTATTTTAAACTTTCATTAAGTTAAACCTTCATATTTTAGCTTATATTAATAAGCTATAATCATTTAGAAACTTAAAATAAGCTTGCATGGCATTTTGGACTTGTTTTACAAAAGTATTCCATGCAAGGGGTATATATCATAACTTTCAGAAACTTATAACTAAAAGGGCTAAAAATGTCATTTTATCAAAGTTATAACTACAGGGGTCTATTATGTCAAAGTACAAGGTTTACTTGGTATATCTTTTAAACTTGAAAAAGTGCAAACTCCGAGGGTATATTTTGCCACTTTTCATTCTCAAAGGGTCTAAATGTATCATTTTGAAAATAAAGTATAAATATCATGTTTAAAACCTTAAAGAATAACTTTTAATTAACGCTAGTCGTGATTAACATTTCCAGCTATTAATCAAAAAACGCTTAAAACCGATTATATCGTATCACAATACTAGGGAGCTTCATATTAAGAGGTTTCATCTTGGTATTACGTTCTGACTGAGTTGTTGGGTTTACGATTTAAAGTGCCCTAGCTCCTCAAACGTTTATTGAATGACTTCTGAATTATGATGGCCCGAACGGTGATACAATAATTCCAAACTCTTCAATCAAACTCATAATCTTAGAACCAAAGTTTAGAGTACAAATCTTTAAGACTTGACTTATTTATAGGTTGCGTGGGACGTGGCTGTTTATTATCATTTTGCTATATCAACCCTCCCCAGTTAAGATTGTGATAAGGTTGTCAGCTTTCATTTTGAAATATTTATTACATCTACATATCAGGTGAAGTTCATAACCTCGCCTTTACTTATTTTACATGTTTTATAAACCCGCGCGGGGTAAAACATGTTGTACAAAACTCTTTTACCATACTGTTTATTTTATAACAATGTGTTGTTTTCAAAGACTTAGTGGAATTATAGCCTCGTATTTCAATTTTTTCACAAACCTGTAAGGGGGATACCTGCTATAAATTACGAATACAAGTTACATGCTATCCTGACATATCATTACAATTGCTGTCTAAGTTATCTATCCTACAAGTCGTTAAATTTGACTTCAAGTCGTTAAATTGACTTTGGATATTAATGTGTTAATATTATAAATCCTACAAGTCGTTAAATTTGACTTCAAGTCGTTAAATTGACTTTGGATGATAATGTGTTAGTGTCATAAATCCTACAAGTCGTTAAATTTGACTTCAAGTCGTTAAATTGACTTTGGGATGTTAATATGTTGATATTATGAGCTCTTCAAGTCATTAAATTGACTTTTGATGATAATGTGTTAGTGCGATGTGCTTAGATAAGACAAGGGAACCATGATCAATCTGCCAAAAGACAGAAACAAGACAATAACGCAGTAATACACTGCTACTATGATAATTGCATTCGTTGCAATTATTACAAATAACGGGTATATAATAACGTGACCCAGGATTATAACAATGCCATTTGTGTTTGTACAATTATTACACTATGACTTGTATTCAAACTGTTTATCAAACCTATGAATTTCACTCAACCATTGTGTTGACTTTTTAGCATGTTTATCTCAGGTTATTGAGCAATATACGGCACGGAGTGGCATGGACTCGAAGATGGCTAAAACTTGTTATCATTCACATTGTATGTAACTAGATTTTAGGACCTGCCTTTGTAAAACTCTGATTTGAAATGAATGATAACGTATCTTTTGAACAAACGTCTCTTTTGGGTCGTTTTCTATGATTATGATTGTTGTTTCCATGAAGTAATACCCCAGATTAGCTTCCGCTGCTATATTGTAAAAATGGGGGTGTTACAGATTGGTATCAGTGCCATGGTTATAGAGAACAAGGTCAAAACCTTAACTATAACCACATTTCTTTTCTAGCCATCAAAGTCCTTCGTGCCACTATATTCTGGATCAGTATGTAAAGATACATAACTATTATACTATATTATACCATAAATAACTTATGTTATTTACAACTAGGTTGTTAACAGAACGATGTCTTCTCCCAACCGCTCTACTTCCGATATTGAGGATGCTTTTTCCTCTATGAATATTCTTAACTATACTTCGGTCTCATCGGATTATTTCCCAGCTTCATCGGGAAGCAATTCTTTTAACTCTTCGGAAAACTCCGGTATTCTTATCTTTCTACAATAATACTTATTTGAAGGACGTACAAGCATTTTATGCTAAGGAATTACCTATTTCATCACCAGATCCTATTACTCCACCAGCTATTTTGACTCCATCTCCGGTATTACCACCATCATTACTATTTGATCCTCGATATTTCTTTGTTCCTGAAGAACTATTACCACCTAAGAAACGAATCTGTTCCCCATCTTCTTCCTCAACTACGTTATCTAATCCATCTCGGAATCAAACTTGTGATTTGGTATCACCATCTTCCTCAGTTTATACTCCTACCGCACCTCAGATATTAGAAATAGGAAAAAGTTTAATTAAAGATGCATCTGAAAAAACTTCATGAGGAAAATCGAGATATTTTGGAAATTACTTAGATGAACTCTTTTTTCACCGCCATTGAGAAAATGGAGAAGGGAACGTTATTAATGGATAACGAAACTAATCCGAACTTAGAGAATCCGCACTCAGATTATCAGACTTCAAAAGAAGCATTGTAAGGGCAAAAAGGATAAGATTGCCTTTGTTCACCTATTAAATTTTCCAATCTTGAACAAATCATTAGAAAAATCCATGCTCGTCACTAAACAAATCAGAAGTTCTTTAAGTGTCATCTAACCGGATCAAATCATCAAAGCTATTAGACTAGTTATAACTTTATCTAGCCATGGATGTGTGGTATAAATTAAACGCTTGTCAAATCTTGATTTGTACAGTAGAAGGCAGTTATTTATAAAGGCAATGCAGTTTCGTCTCTTATTGTTCCAACTTATAGCTCTTCTCATCATTCTATCTCCATCATTTGCAATCATTAATCTCGTTTCATCATTATGAATCATACCATAACCTCTAAGTGCTTAAAATTCAAAAATAAGCATTACTCTTTAAGCATTTTAAGCATCACATTCTCTTTTATTACTTTTCAAAACTTATGATATCATTCTTACTACGTGTTATCCTCTGTTGATAGAATGCCTCCCAAAAGATCGTCAACATTGAAACACCAGCCATAACTTTATCTGCCATCTAGCAAACTAATTTAATGATGGCATTTCTCAGCTCTGAAAGCACAGCTTGCTAATGGCAAGTGCTAGTAATCCCAATAGGAACACCGGACCTACTGGAACTCCTGTAGCAAAAACGGGAAACTATAAAGAGTTCATTAGCTGTCAACCTTTCTACTTCAATGGTACGGAAGGAGCTATTGACCTCATCCGCTGGTTTGAACGTACCGAATCAGTATTTTCTCGTAGCAAGTGTGCCGAGGAAGACAGAGTGACATTTGCTACTGGTACTCTAACCGATGATGCCTTGTCTTGGTGGAATGCATACGCCCAACTTATCGGAATAGAACAAGCCAATAAGATCACTTGGATCGAATTGAAAAGACTCTTAACCAATAAGTATTGCCCTCGAACTGAAGTCAAGAAGATGGAAGACGAATTTTACAACTTGGTTGTGAAAGGAAATGATCTTAAGACTTACATTAGGAGATTTCAAGAATTAGCCGTCTTATGCCCAAACATGGTACCAAACGCCGAGAAACTTATGGAAGTCTTCATCAATGGATTACCTAGAAGTATTGAAGGAAACGTTACTGCCTCGAAGCCTCAAACTTTGGAGGAAGCCATCAACATAGCCCAGAGGTTAATGGATCAGATAATAAAGCATGATTCTGTGCAAGAAGCTAATGATCGTAAACGAAAGCTTGAGGATAAGGGAAACATCATCAACAACAACTATCAGAATAACTATAACAATAACAACCGTAACAATGATCACCACCAGCAGCAGAACAGGAAGCAAGAAACCTTCAGGACTTATACTGCCACCATGGGTATACAGGAAACGTCCCTTTGTGAAAAGATGCACCCTCCATCACAGTCTTGCACTGTCAAGTGTCAAACTTGCAACAAGATAGGACATCTAACCAAGAACTGCAGAAACAAAAGATCAACCACTAGAAACAATCTATCCGTAACTTGTAATGCCTGTGGAAAGAAAGGACATTATGCGAATCAGTGCCCAAAAGCAAACAACAAGGCCACATAAAAGCATACTTAGAGCCAATCTTGCTTTTGTTCACTTTAGGATTTCTACCCTAGAAACAACTCTCGAGGATATTCAAGTTCATCAGAATCTTCTTCAATCTGAAAACTTCAATCATCAAGCCACAATCCTTGTCGTTTGTTACTTTTATCTAGAATTCTACTACGAGATACGTAGCATAAGTATCAACTCTTTTTAGAGTTTCATATGTAAAGCTATCCATGAAATAATAAAGTGATGATTCCGTTACATCTTGTTTATGAGATATCAAAACTACGGAATACAAAATTATTTGTCAATTCCGTCGATTCTATTATGTTCAAACTCTGACTACTTCCTTTCATACCCTTTGCAACATAAATTATCATCCTCGATTATATGGGCGTCAGTACAATCAACATCTCAATATTATCTAACAATTCATGATCATATCATTTTCTACACATTACCATATCGTGTTTTTATGCTTAGGTAAGACGATTTATGATCATCTTATTGAAATGAATTAGGTCACTTCTTCATTTGAATAAGGAAATTATAAATCTCCGAACTATGAATTTATAAATTCTTAGTTACAAGGAGTTGAACGCTTCTTTTTGTAAGTGACTAATTATAAATAAATAGGCTTAAGTATATAACATACGTACAAACAAGTTTCTTTCAATCCGTTTGTACAAACAATTCCTTAATCATTATCATTATTACCTTCATTACCTTCATCATCTGTTCATTTCAAAATCTGTATCTCACGTGATTAGCAACTCTCTTACAAATTCATAATCATTCCTTGCATCCTCATTCCATGATCTATCGTATTCTAAAATTTTCTGTTTATATTTGCACGTAATAACAAGGAAACACACAAGAAATCTATCAATTTCAACATTGATTACATACCACTAGTATGAAAAAATTTTGACAAAGATATTGTGATAGCATTCTTATTCGATGTTGACTTTTAAAGGTTAATGAATAGAGTAAGCAGCAGTAAGCGTGGTAGGCCATACCAAGGTCCGTAAACTCAAAAGTATTTCATCCCACAGGGTTCTATCAGGATTTGAAGAAATTCGATTGGCTGTCATCAAGAGGTATGATCTTGAAAGTAAGTAGACGTGTGAAATGTGGTAATTATAATTATGGTGCGCAACATAATTAAAAATGTATCACACACGTGGACTTGTGACCTTGATTAGCCTAACCTAAATTTATGCCCAGTACCTACATCTATTCACTACAACTTTCAACTAAATCTCGGGACGAGATTTCTGTAAGAGGTGGAGACCAATAAACAACAAGAATTTTCATCAAATTACAAAATCCTATTTTACTATGATCACAATTATTACTGGGGAAATTTTTCCTTTATAATTACTTGCATTGTCAATTATCTCAGTATACGCAAAGTAACTTGCATAACTAAAGTAGCGGAGCTCACCAACCTACCTGTGTCATCCTATCTCATATATGCAAGCAAACATCATAACCATGTAGTTCATATCATGTGTTATCCCCCCCCCCCCCCCCCCCCCCCCCCCCCCCCCCCCCCTTTTTTACAAGGCGACATCTATTCCCTATAATGTACCATTCGCAACGTTATATCAAAACGGGCTTTAAACCGTTATCGTATGCCTCTAAACCCTAATTTCATGAAGGGTTAATATCTAAAGTGAATATACAAGCTACTAAAACATATGTACAAATAATATAACATCTCAGTTGAAATATAAACTCCCTCTAAGTCAAAGTACAAGATTTCAAAACTCAATATACAAGTCATTAATGCTATGATATCCAAAATAGCCATTTACCTCCGTTTTATTCAAAGTTTCTCACCACCATTTTGTTAAAAGATATTACACTTAATATACAATGTGTAAACCCTAATTATTCTATTCATAAACTTTCATACACATTTTTACACTCACAACCCTAATACAAAAGTCAGAAACCCTAACCCGAGCAAAATACTAAACCATGACCCGTTTCTCAATATTTATCCATCATAAACCTAAACCAACACTCAAGTAAGTTGTAATACCATAAATTACAACATTAATAATCATATACAATAATTAATTCATCATTTCATTTCATTTATATGCAAATCGAATCCAAGAAACCCTAAACGTACCCAAATGGATCATTTGACCCGTTTACTCATTTTCAACCATTTTAATCTCGAACAATCAAACAAGTGTCATTGTAAACTCATAATATAAGTTTACAATCCATCATCTATCATTTTCCTAGCAATGTAAAAAAGTTAGAAGCCTTGAAAACCCTAATGAACCTATACGTGCCCTAAAATGACCCGCGACCTTATTCATTCATTTTCAACCCATTTTAACTCAAACCACTTACCAACTTTTGATTATAATCCTTAATATATATCATAGGATCAGTAACTAATCATTTCTAACCAAGATCATACGAATTATAAGCTTGAAAACACTAAGAAATCCTAGACATGCCCATTTGGACCCGTACACCTTTTTAGCTCATTTCCACTCATTTTATCAAGTAACCATGTGATCAAGCACCACAATGACTCACCTCCTTCATACCTAAGCAGCTTACAAGGTCCTTCTTTCCATTTTATGGTCAAAAATCAAACCACATGCCCCTTCTTTACACCATAGCAGCCGCGGCAAGCACATGGGTGTTCCAACACCTTCTAGTTGATTTCTAGCATACATACTCATCATGTAGCTTCTCCACCTCATGCTCTAGCTATCCCATGTGTCCTAGATCAGAATCAAAGAACCCTTAGTCACCTAGATGATTTTCAAGTATAAATAGAGGCCATAACCCTTCATTCATTCTCATCCCCCACTTCTTCTTTCTATAACCCAATTGAGCAAACATTCTCTACTCCATATGATCCTAGGATCATCTAAGAAGATCATTCAAGCAAATCTTTGAAGATTTGAAGCCCCGGGAACAAGATACAAGGCGTACGAGTGGAAATACTACCCGAAACGACCCATTTCCACCATTTTTGCTCCTTGAAGCTCAAACCCAGGTTCTGGATGTTCTACTTCTGCTACTACACCCTTATAATGTTCATATGATCCTAAATAAACTCTTGTTAAAGTTTCATAACTCAATTCATGCTCAATTTCCATTTTGATCCAAAACCGTACACCCGAAACCCTAATTTCATGTTTTTCTTAAAACTAAATGTTATAATGGTTAAATGTTGTTATAATCTATCCTAGCATTCTTAACTAATGTTAAAATAACCACTTTATTGATTAATAAAGGAATTTGAACTTAAAACCCGCGCGTTTATATTTTGAAACCCTAATTTGACCCGTTTTGCTTCCTAGCTTAACGAATCGTTATTTTAAACTTTCGTTATGTTAAACCTTCATATTTTAGCTTATATTAATAAGATATAACCTGTAAATGTCATTTAGAAACTTAAAATAAGCTTGCATGGCATTTTGGACTTGTTTTACAAAAGTATTCCATGCAAGGGGTATATATCATAACTTTCAGAAACTTATTAAACTAAAAGGGCTAAAAATGTCATTTTATCAAAGTTATAACTACAGGGGTCTATTATGTCCTTTTTCAAAGTACAAGGTTTACTTGGTATATCTTTTAAACTTGAAGGACCAAACTCGTAAAAGTGCAAACTCGAGGGTTTATTGCCATTTTCATTCACAAGGGTCTAAATGTTCATGTTTGAAAAAAAAAGTATAAAATCATGTTTAAAACCTTACAAGACATAACTTTAATTAACGCTTGTCGTGCTTAACATTTCCAGATATTAATCAAAACACTTAAAACCGATTATATCGTATCACAATACTAGGGAGCTTCATATTAAGAGGTTTCATCTTGGTATTACGTTCTGACTGAGTTGTTGGGTTTACGATTTAAAGTGCCCTAGCTCCTTAAACGTTTACTGAATGACTTCTGAATTATGATGGCCCGAACGGTGATACAATAATTCCAAACTCTTCAATCAAACTCATAAATCTTAGAACCAAAGTTCTAGAGTACAATCTTCCTAAGACTTGACATATTTACTCAGGTTGCGTGACGTGGCTGTTTATTATCATTTTGCTATATCAACCTTCCCCGGTTAAGATTGTGATAAGGTCGTCAGCTTTCATTTTGGAATATTTATTACATCTACATATCAGGTGAAGTTCATAACCTCGCCTTTACTTATTTACATGTTTTATAAACCCGCGAGGGGGATACATGCTTGTTACAAACTCTTTTACATACTCGTTTATCTTATAACAATGTGATTACTTTTCAAAGACTTAGTGAATTCATAGCCTCGCATTTCAATCTTTTCATAAACCCGTGAGGGGGATACCTGCTATAAATTACGAATACAAGTTACATGCTATCTGCCATAATAATTACTAGATTGTTGTCTAAGTTATCTATCCTACAAGTCATTAAATTTGACTTCAAGTCGTTAAATTGACTTTGGATATTAATGTGTTAATAGTATAAATCCTACAAGTCGTTAAATTTGACTTCAATTGTTAATTGACTTTAGGTGATAATTGTTAGTGTCATAAATCTGGCTAAGTCGTTAAATTTGACTTCATGTCGTTAAAATGACTTTAGGGGGGGGGAATGGTTTGTTAATATGTTGATATTATTGAGCTCTTCAAAGTCATTAAATTGACTTTCGATGATAATGTGTTAGTGCCGATGAGCTTAGACAGGACAAGGAACATGACCAAATCCAGACCATACAAGACAATAACCTGTATTACAATATTACAATGATAATTGTATTCATTGCAATATTACAAAAACGTGGTATATAATAACGTGACCAAGATCATAACGATACCATTTTATAATATTGTTTTGTATTTTATCACACTTGACTTGTATTCAAACTGTTATCAACTTGAATTTCACTCAACCTTTGTGTTGACTTTTTAGCATGTTTATCTCAGGTTATTGAGCAATATATGGCACGGAGTGGCATGGACTCGAAGATGGCTAAAACTTGTTATCATTCACATTGTATGTAACTAGATTTTGGGACCTGCCTTTGTAAAACTCTGATTTGAAATGAATGATAACGTATCTTTTGAACAAACGTCTCTTTTGGGTCGTTTTCTATGATTATGATTGTTGTTTCCATGAAGTAATACCCCAGATTAGCTTCCGCTGCTATATTGTAAAAATGGGGGTGTTACAATTTTAAATAAAGAACAATGATATTTTAACAAGGTTTTTACATTCACATACAAGCCCCAATTCTATATGATCAGTATAAAATGATTACCTAACTGTAACAAGATCAAAGAAACCTTTGATCTTAAGACTAAACCATACTCTAGACGTCTATATTTTTTCTTGTGCACACATAAACTATGTCTAGTGATCTCCTTATATAGGGAGTCCATCTGGACTTACAAAGGAAACTTAATTGTATTAGGAAACTAAATATTCCTAATCTTTGATCTTTATCTTTTAAGCAAATCTTTTAGAATCCTCCATCTTTTGTAGAATTCCAGATTGTCGACTTTGATCCTTTTGTTTCATTCTTTATCCTTTTGAGCAAGTTCTTTTGTATCATCAAATCAATAATTCCCAACAATGGATCTTGAATTCATCTAAAAGCTTAAGCAAACTAATAGACTGTTAGATAGTTGATAAGTGAAAAACAGGTTTAGGGTATAATGTTGTTCCACCTCCCTATACAAGAAACTTTATGCCTCCAAAACATGATTTGTCATTATCTGGTATAGAAGAGTTTGTAAATGAGCCTATAGTTAGTGAGCCTACAGTTAAGAATCCTGTAGGTGAGACTAGTTAAGCTAAGGCTAGTGCAGACAAACCTAAGGCAATTAAGAAGAATAATGGTGCTCCAATTATTGAGAATTGGGTGTTTGATAGTGAGGAAGAAGATATGCCTCAGGCTAAGATTCAAAAGAAAATAGTTAAACCTAGTTTTGCTAAAATAGAGTTTGTTAAATCTAAAGATAAAGTCTCAATGATTTTAACAATTGGTATCAGAGCCTGGTGGCTCTTGATCTAGGATCTACAGGGTTTTTACAAGTATGGTTTTCTGGTTTTCGATGAACAACAAATTCGGTGAAACTAGGGTTTTCTCTCTAATTCTAAAAGTCTCTCTCAACTTGGTGATTTCCGTCTGCCCTCTCAACATATTCCGTTCACTCTAATCTGCCCCCAATCCTTTGTTTACCATTTAATCTTCTCGTTTTCAAGTAATTATTTGGTATTCGTGAATTAAGGATAGGTATTTTTATGTGTTTTGAGGCTGTGACTATTTTTATATCTTTTTCTTAACCGGATCTCACAATAAACCCTAAATCGATTCAGGTAACAAAAGTAAACCCTACATCGATTCTAATCTCTTCTGAACCTGTCCTCCTGTGTTGTTTCCTTGTTTACGATCATGTTTACGTTATAAAAGGGTGAATAACCAGGGTTCGGATATCATCCTGAAGTTTTTAGGGTTTTCTGCGATTTTGTTTCTTTAATTCATTGATATAAAGATGATTGTTTTGTAGGTTATGAGAGCTGAAAAAGAAAAGGGTTAGGGAGAGTATGAAGACGATCTGATACGTGGGGAATAATGTTGCTGCTAAGATTACACTCATTGATGATTGACCTCTAAAGTTGATATTGACAAACTGAGGGTTTTTGCCCGGGTTACAGGTGTGAATGGTGGTGGGACTAATGTTTTTACTATTGGAATACAGCCTTGTGGGTCTGAATTTGATACAGGCGCTAGTAATGGTGTCGAATTTAATGTGAACCAGCCACAACAATGTTCGAATCAGACTCCGTATGTTGAAAAAAAGGATGATAAGGATGATACTAAAGGAAGTAATAAGGAAGGTTATGATTCGCGTCTATAACGTGTTAGTGTTGCGTTTGCGCTGGGCGCTCGCGCTGCTCGGCCCAAATTGTTAATGCACTTCGTTAGTTTTACTAAGTTGATTTGATGATAGAATGCAAACTCGTAGTATGTCTAAGTATTTATTTGCTACAGTATTAAGTTTATTGTGCTCTCGCGCGCTCTTAACGCAGTATATAGGCTTGGGACGAACAATGTTTACTCACACTCTTATGCTTATATTGCAAAGATACGTTAATACTGTCAAGGTTGTGTTAATACTACTAAAGTATTATTAATGCTGCTATAACACATCATTAGTACTGCTGAGTTTAGACAATTAATGCTGCTCGGGTTCAATTACAAGTTTGTGTTGCTTGGGTTCGAATACAACTTAAGGCTGCTATTAGAAAGGTATGTTAATGTTGTTGGTTCATGATTGTGTTCACATGCTGCTATTGGTCATGGATATTAACACTGCTAGGTTTAAGCAGTTAGTGCTGCCAGCAGTATTATGTTTATATTGCTAGGGTTTAAAAGAAGTTTCAACTGCTAGTTGTATTCGATATCGGATAACACACAGTTTGTTCTTAAACGTTATATGGCTATTAGTTTTGGGATTATTTGAATTAATTGGTTACGGAGACGATTGTTTATTACTTATTTGAAGTTGAAGTAGAATATCACGGGTACGTGTTCTTATCATATCTTAAAAGTCTTGCACCTTTTGAAGATAACTTGTTCGTGCTTAATGGATATTGACGAAGACTTGCAAAATCTAGCAATGTGTGATTTCTCTTATGGTGCTCAATGCTCACATTTGCTATCACTTAAAGGAGTTACGTTGTAGTGCTCAGTGTCTCATTGAAGATGAGGATTTTGTCAAGAGATTGATGTCTACTCATAATCAGTAGTATGAGTTTAGAGTCACGTGGATAGTACAAGACATAAGACACAAGTTTGGGTTATTCTACTTCTACATCAAGTTTGTTATACTGAGTTTTCTCCATCAGTAATCATTACAAGGACCATTTGGATATTTTACATGCACCACTTGAGGGGAAGGTTTTCATTACTACTGCTAGTCATTATTACTACTGCTAGTTTAAGTTTCTATTGCTTAAATTCATTTTTCTTATTATGCGTAATGGTGGGTAATTAGAGTCATTAGAAGGCTGGATTGGTAGTGTGATATATGGTTTACAGTTGTAAAGATCCAAGTTGCATATCTTCACAAAACTCCTATTGGATTATTACAAAAAGGGGAAGAAGATTACAAAGATATGATTTGCAACTTATTATATGTGGTGGCATAGAGATTTCAATTTAAGGGGAAGATTGTTTCATTCATGGAAGATCAAGATGTTGGTTTTGTAATCATCAAATAGGGAAAGATTGTTGGGAATTATATTGATTTGATGATACAAAAAAAAGATACAAAACAATGAAACAAGAAAGAAACAAAAGGGAAACAAAAGGAAAACAAAAGGATCAAAGTTAACATTATGGAAT
>BQNB010083428.1:0-24482 GCA_026074375.1 Tanacetum coccineum
TGACGGGTATTTTGGCTTTTTGGTTAAAAAGTTGAGTATTTTGTGAAGTGAGGTAAAAAAATTAGGTATTTTTGTGATTATCTTATGTAAAAAACGTAGGCCAAATTTGGAATCGTTGGATATTCATATCAACGGGTAAGATTAAGTTTACGCATCAGTTGAGAAAAACGAATGAAAAGGGCATAAAAGTCTTTTTCACATAGCATGAAATCAGGCTCACTTATGTTTGTACGAGATTACAGGAATTTCCATATCACAACCTCCATTAGCATCCAAAAATTTGATAAATGATTCCTGCACTTTATCAAGAAATGATTTTTACGATCACAGTTTTATACTTCAAATATGTTTCATTTTTATATAGTCTTTTCTATTTTTCTGATTGATACATTCAAAAATTTGATTTAATTTACATTTCGTTTTTTTGGTTTTGCTAATGATCGATGATAACAACGATTATTAATGATGGTTATGAGTTAAAAAAAGATTTTGATTATATATGATGACGAAGACGATGTGAAACAGCTAAGCAAAACGATTGATGATGATGATGCAATAATGATGATGATGATGACGATGTAGATGTTATGCTGCTGATGATGGTGACCGATTGATTAAGATTATCAATGATGATGCGAAATCAAAGATCCAAAACCCAAAATGAGGATGACGATGTGGTTGATCGGTCACTGTGATGCAGATGATATTGTGATCGATTGATAATGGATGTTGGAAATGATACACATACTTCCAAAGATAGATGAATATTAAATATGCATCCTAAGATAGATGAATGAAGAAGAAACCGGTAACAAGAATTTTGCTATTATAGATTTCCAGTTATGCCCTTTAAAGGTTGTACACATGGCAAGTTTATGTGGTGTTTTACATTTTTTAGTTTAGGAGAGTGTTTTCCATGAACTATCCCTTAATATATAAGTATGTACTTTATCTATTATGTCTTTTTTCTCTTTTTATCTTCCCTTGTCTCTTTCTCATGACTCATACTCACCTTTCATTTTCAAGATATGTGCTACTCATGTTTTTTTTTTCTTTCTAAATTCAATGTAACACGAATTTCTCAAGATACAAGGTAGGCTAGTTGGTCGGTTAGGGGGGGTCGAGCACCCTCCAGCCCCCCTATTGGCTCCGTCAGTGCTTGTGATGCATATGTTATAAGATACTTATGTTGAATCACTTATGTTCCGTTCTAAATAAAAAAGAAAATATTAATCAATTAAAACTTAACGTAGTATATCTTTTATGTCATTTACACAGCAGTAATTATTTGTTTATAGTAGTACAATGAGTCTTTACTTTAACTATACAAATAAAAGCCCCTCAAATCGTAGTAGGTTTCAAGCAACAACCCACAGCATCAATGACCCAGCCGGAACGGCCATAAAATCCGTCAAAGGAACCCGCGTCCCACGAATCTGAAAAATAATTATCTGCTTTATTTTCCCTACCGAAAGTCCCATACTTCTTTTTGGTTGTCATGATACACATCGACGAGACATGTTTCCCAATGGTTCCGGTTAGACCTGTTATTTCTTCGTCAGCGTCAAAGTTAATCTGTGAAAACCATATAATAGATCAAATTGTAGTTCTTTATTGAGGTACTCATTAAGTATTAAGGACTAAATTCGACCAAAACATAAGCGAAGATTAGATCCTTAAATTCCACTGGGAAAATTACAACTCACTGAGAGCATTGTTAGTTTTGCAACAAACCTTATTCATCATTTTAACGCAAAATCCGTTTCTTAAAATATCTTTTGGTACTTTTATTTGTTGTAATATGAGGAGTAAACCGCAAAAACCATCCATTTGGTTTGCTCAATTCAATACTAATCATCACTGTTTCGGGAATATTTTTGTAGAGCCCAAAATACAACCATTTAATGAAGTACAAGTTGTTAGTGAGTTCTTTTTCGGGCATATTTTCGTGACGTATCAGGGCAACCAAGGGCGACGCTCACGCGTTTTCTAAAGTGATATGTAATGTCAAAATAACTCTCTTAATTAACATTCTTAGGGAGCTAAAATTAACCAGATAAATATTCATGCATAGATGGTTATATAGGATCGGAGTTGTTTACCTCAATCTTTTTACCCCTGTTGTTATTGTATCCGTATAGTCCCCCACCATATTGTGGAGAAAATTGAAACAAGCCATTAGAATCTTCAGCTGTAAAAGCGAGTGAAAGTATACAATCTGCGGCGTATAAGGTTATCTTCCTCAGCTTTTGATTGCTCCCAAGCTGGAACAACCATGGCAATCCACCCGTGTTTGATCCCAATAACTTGGATCTAGTACCCTAGAATTGAACAACACATGGTTGTTAATTTGTGATCAAAACATGTTTGAAGTTAATTAAGACCACAACATATATAATAAACATCATATTACAAGAAACTAGTACTTCGATTGGCCGATCTAAAAATGCTTCCATCCTAGCATTAAATAACACAAAGTCAGCAATTGTAAGGTTATGTTTTCATATGATTCCGACAGACTTACAAAATGATAGATAATTAACTTACATGTTGATGTTCTAATGCGGTTTCTAGTGATTTGACAATTGATCGCATTGTTGGACCTTCCAGCCCCCTGCTGGCTCCGTCACTGCTTGTGATGCATATATTATAAGATACTTATGTTGAATCACTTATGTTCCGTTCTAAATAAAAAAGAAAATATGAATCAATTAAAACTTAACGTAGTATATCTTTTATGTCATTTACACAGCAGAGATTATTTGTTTATAGTAGTACAATGAGTCTTTACTTTAACTATACAAATAAAAGCCCCTCAAAGCGTAGATTTTTCAGCAACAACCCACAGCATCAACGACCCAGCCGGAACGGCCGTAAAATCCTTCAAAGGAACCCGCGTCCCACGAATCTGAAAATTTTTTATCTGCTTTATTTTCCCTACCGAAAGTCCCATACTTCTTTTTGGTTGTCATGATACACATCGATGAGACAGCAGAGATTATTTGTTTATAGTAGTACAATGAGTCTTTACTTTAACTATACAAATAAAAGCCCCTCAAATCGTAGTAGGTTTCAAGCAACAACCCACAGCATCAACGACCCAGCCGGAACGGCCGTAAAATCCTTCAAAGGAACCCGCGTCCCACAAATCTGAAAAATAATTATCTGCTTTATTTTCCCTACCGAAAGTCCCATACTTCTTTTTGGTTGTCATGATACACATCGATGAGACATGTTTCCCAATGGTTCCGGTTAGACTGTAATTTTCTTTCGACAGCGTCAAAGTTAATCTGTGAAGACCATATAATAGATCAAATTGTAGTTCTTTATTGAGGTACTCATTAAGTATTAAGGACTAAATTTGACCAAAAACATAAGCGAAGATTAGATCCTTAAATTCAACTGGGAAAATTACAACTCACTGAGAGCATTGTTAATTAGTTTTGCAACAAACCTTTTTTGTCTTCCAAAAGAGTTATTCATCATTTTAACGCAAAATGCGTTTCTTAAAATATCTTTTGGTACTTTTATTCATTGTAATATGAGGAGTAAATCAAAAACCATCCATTTGGTTTGTTCAATTCAATACTAATCATCACTGTTTCGGGCATATTTTTGTAGAGCCCAAAATACAACCATTTAATGAAGTACAAGTTGTTAGTGAGTTCTTTTTCGGGCATATTTTCGTGACCTATCAGGGCAACCAAACGCTCACGCTTTTTCTAAAGTGATATGTAATGTCAAAATAACTCTCTTAACATTCTTAGGGAGCTAAAATTAACCAGATAAATATTCATGCATAGATGGTTATATTTATAGGATTGGAGTTGTTTACCTCAATCTTTTTACCCCTGTTGTTATTGTATCCGTATAGGCCCCCACCATATTGTGGAGAAGATTGAAACAAGCCATTAGAATCTTCAGCTGTAAAAGCGAGTGAAAGTATACAATCTGCGGCGTATAAGGTTATCTTCCTCAGCTTTTGATTGCTCCCAAGCTGGAACAACCATGGCAATCCACCCGTGTTTGATCCCAATAACTTGGATCTAGTACCCTAGAATTGAACAACACATGGTTGTTAATTTGTGATCATATACATGTTTGAAGTTAATAAGATCACAACATATATAATAAAAATCTTATTACAAGAAACTACTGTAGTAACTTACGATTTGCCGATCTGAAAAAATGCTTCCATCCTAGCATTAAATAACACAAAGTCAGCAATTGTAAGTTTATGTTTTCATATGATTCCGACAGACTTACAAAAT
This sequence comes from Tanacetum coccineum, assembly GCA_026074375.1. NCBI lineage: Eukaryota > Viridiplantae > Streptophyta > Magnoliopsida > Asterales > Asteraceae > Tanacetum > Tanacetum coccineum. The sequence continues at coordinate 4,272 of BQNB010083428.1, forward strand.
GATAGATAATTAACTTACATGTTGATGTTCTAATGCGGTTTCTAGTGATTTGACAATTGATCGCATTGTTGGGCGTTGTTTTGGCACTTTTTTCAGGCATTGAAGAGCAATATCACAGAATGTAGTGTAGGAATTCAGCGTCATTTGCTTTCGAAGATCGAGGGGAACGATTAAGTGCAACTTTGCATTTGTATAATGACGATTCACCAATCCCGATAGAAATTTACGATCGTCTTCATATTCCCTGGCCATTGCAAGCCTCTGGCACGCGACTTCGAATAATACAATCCCAAAAGAATACACATCAGATTCTTTTGTGAGTATCCCTGTTTCTACATAGATTGGATCAACATATCCGTAGGTACCAGCAACACTGGAGATAAGAAAGGTGAACTCTTGATTTGTTGGACCTATTTTAGATAATCCAAAATCCGAAATCTTTGCTTCCCATTTGTCATCTAATAAGATGTTAGAACTTTTTATATCGCGGTGTACCACCCTGTGCCCTTCACCAACGCCACTATGAAGATAATCAAGTCCACGAGCAGCACCAAGACATATTCGAAGACGTTGCTCCCATGTGAGATCTCGGGAGGCCAAATGATTGTCTAGGCTTCCGTGAACTTCTTGCTCATAAACGAGAATTTTTTCTCCATCTTGGTCACAGAATCCAATCAGACTAACAAGGTTATCATGTTTGTAACTAGAAAGCATGAAAATTTCCATTAAGAACTCTTTTTGACCTTGCCCATGCTTCGTGTCTAACCGTTTTACAGCGACGGCACGCGTGGTGCTTGAGACGAGGAGTTGACCTCTATACACCCTCCCAAATCCACCCTGTCCAAGGAAATTGTCTTGGGCAAAGTTGTTGGTGGCCAGTTTTATGGAATCAAGTGGGATTTTCAGGCGGTCTAGTTCTTGCGGGAGAGACATTATATGATTACGTGAGATTTGTTTTTGAATTTATGAACAAAAGGTAAAAGAAAATATCAACAAGCTGCTTGGTATTATCTTGTTTTATGAGTACTACAAAAATTAATGAACTCGTTCAAGTTTCAAGAAGCACGTATATGGCCACATATAATAATACAAGGTGTGCTACGTGAAACTTTGACATCATATCAATTCCATTCACTAAATAACTACGCACGTACGTATTTAATTTTCAAATGTGAAAGAAAAGTAAATGGATGGAAGTGACTTTTAGATCTAACTACCACTCGGTTTTACTTTTCAAACGAACTTACCGAAAACTAATATGGTTGGTGAGCAGAAGAAACCGAAAAAACCGAAACCGAACCGAAAAAAATTGACCGAAACTAGAAACCGATGATTCGGTTTTTAATTTTTCAAAAACCGAAAAATTTCGGTTCGGTTTCGGTTTTTGGTCAAAAACCGAATCGTAAAAACCGAACCGAACCGAACCAAGACAAACCAGTTTTATAATAATATATAATTAATATAATATAAATAAATAAATGATAACTAAAAATTTTAAATTTATATTTATTTTATGGATGAAATTATTATAATATATATTATCTTAATGTTTATATATATGTTTGTCGTGTACGTATGTTTACTTGACAATATCTCGTTACAATGACAATGATCATATTATGTGTATTTTCACATGCATGTGTGTGTCTCTCATTTATATGTGTATAATTGTAAAAATTTGTGTAAACATTATTAGGCTCATATTGACAAAAAAAATAAAAAAAAATAACTAATTTTCTACGTAAAACAAGTTTACTAATATAAATTAGCAAAAACCAAATTTAAACGGTTTGAAACCGAAAAAACCGAACCGCAAAACCCGAGAAACCGAAAAAACCGAACCGCAAAAAACGGAGCGGTTTCGGTTTTTGGTTTTATAAAAACCGAATATTTCGGTTCGATTTCGATTTTAGACAAAAACCGACCCAAACCGAACCGTGCACACCCATACCCCTATTAAATAGACACATGCTGTAGTAGCGAATCAGAAACAATGTGTATGATAAGAAGATGATGGTCTACCGCTGTTAGTTTTAGATGTGTTTATGTGTGCTTGTGAACATGCCACGTGCATACATGATTTTTTTAGCCAATCCATTATAGTAGAAACGAGTATTTTATTCATAAAGTTTTTGTGACTTCTTTAGCATTTGAGTTCATTAAAATTTACATTATTATGAAACATATTCTTTTAAGGGTCAAACAATCCTAAAATACAAATTTTAACAAACGTAAATAATTACATCTAATTAAGGTGCTGTTATTTTCACAGGAATGAGATCACCTCATGTTGAACTCTCTCAAGTTCTCTCATGTTAATATGTTATGAGAGGGAGGAAATTAATTGTTTTAATATTTTAGTTGAAAGTGTCTCAACTATTATGTTTACTTTTATTTTATTGGTTTAACATTACCAAACTTGAGAGACTAAAATTAGAGGATTCCTATCCATTTTCACATGTTCGACTCGCTGCTAACATGTTATCTCCTTCGTCTTAAAATTATTGTTTTTCCACAAAAATATACAATTTAAAAAAAACATAATTATTATTGTTTTCTCTCTTTAAAATGTGGTAATTTAGATCAAATTTTCTTATATATTTTTAATAATGAACAATTAATTTGAGACATCGCGAAAAAAAAATTAAATAATAATCTTAGAACATAAGAAGTACTAGATAATACCTTCAAGTGCATATCAATATTAATTTGAGATTTTGGTATGTATTGAGATGTGTGTGATTTTGAAGGTTTAAGTGCTTATTGCTTTTTTACTTTTAAAAAATGAAGGGTAGATTGGTACTTAAATGTGTTGAGATGTTCACAACTTCGTATATCGAAAACCACATACCGTATGCAATCAACATTTAATAAAGAAAAACAAAAGAAACAACCCCTAAGAGTTATATTAGTTTTTTTAGGCATTTACATTTATATCCTTACAAAAGTTCAATATTACATCAATATCCTTCTCAATTTTTTAATTACGTAATTATCCTTCATAAACTTTTATAATTACATCAATATCATTCGCAAACTTTTATAATTACATCAATATCCTTCTCATACTTTTGAAATTACATCAATATCTTTCTCAAAATTTTAAATTCTCATATAATTAAATAATCAACAGTTTTTCAATCCAATTGAGAGCCAAATATGTTAAATATAAACAAATAAATATATATGAGCAATATTTTTTTCATATTTATATCCAAACTTTTATAATTATATCAACACGTTTTTTTGTCGTTCGAGGCCAAAAAGTATATATGAATAATATGATCATGATCAATATAAGAGATAAATAATAGTTTCATAATCTAAAATCAATATAATTATGATTTAATTGATTTTTGGACATATATATCCTTCTTAAAAGTGTAAGAAGGATATTGATGTAATTAATTTTTTTTAACAAGGACGTTGATGTAATTAAAAAATTAAGAAGGATATTTATGTAATATAAACTTTTGAGAATGATATACATTTAAATTTCCCTAGTTTTATTAACAAATAATTAAACAATTGTATGTTAAAATATGGAAGTCTGTTTGATACACTCGGGTTTGGTGGGGTTGTTTTTCAGCTTTTCTGTGTTCTCGAGCATGATGAAGTGGAGTTTGGTACACGATGAAGTGGACTTTCTATAGTTTGCTTTTTGCTAACTATTGTTCTAGACACAAATGAGTTGCTTGCGAATAGGCGGCCTACAAGGTCATCAATAGGCGGCCTACAAGGTCATCAAGTTGCTTTAGCTAGGCTCATGTGGATGTTATTTTCCAGGTAACGTAAAATCACGTAGGGGAAAAGTTACCAAAAGATCAAGATAATGGAATAACAAAGCAACAAGAAGTCAAGCCGAGAAGAAAAGAAGACGCTTTTCTCTTTTTGTGTAACTTTATATGTATCTTATTATTTTTTTTTTTTGTGTAACTTTATATGACATGAACAAGCAATTTGATAGTCCAATAAAAATTATTTTTATTTTTTTCGTATAAAAGCGCTCCGCAGCAAAAAAATAATGATGGAATGTGTTAACCAACGTACCAAAAAAATACATCCATACACACAAAAAAAAATCCCAGCTTTTTCTCAAACAAATCATAACAAAATCAACGTGATTTATGTTTCGCAACTGTTTGGATCTTAGCGTGAGAGTTCAAGATGTATACAAGGATAGAATGTGGAGCAAATGAAGAGAAAAACCTCGGCGAACACCTTCAATCCGGTTTCTTTTATTTTCCTTCTCCAATCCTATGCAAGATCAACCTACGGAAAAGAGAAATTACTTACTAGGTTGGTGGAGTATTGAATTTATCAATGAAAAATAACAAACAATGTTGCAGATGTGTATGGCGAAATGTTAGTATTATTTTTTGAACTTGTCTTGTAATTAGTTTTGAAAATTTCCTTAAGGGTTAAGTATATATATTACCAACGAACTTTTCAAAATTTACCGATCTAGGTAACCAACTAATTTTATTACTAGTATATGTATTGTAACCGGCTAATTTGTTCCAATATAGTCAATATGACCGGCTGAATTTCCACGTATTTAAAATTATTTTTTTTTAATTTCCATCTGGCACATTTGTTGTCTTATTTTTCCACATAAGCTAATTTTAACCCACCCGGCCCGTAATAAAATACCCATAACCAAACCCTACCCGACTCAGTTTAATAGTTAACCCTAAATCATACCCTACCAAACTCTCATTTCGTTTATCATTTACTCCCTAAATCACAAACCCTAAAATTTCTACTTTCCTTCATGATCAAACATGTGAATGTGGTCTCCCATTAAGAGTATTAACAGCATGGACACCCACTAATCCAGCATGAAGGTTTGTTGTTTGCCCTAATCGATCTAAACCCATGAAAAAGAAATGTGAAGTTTGGGATTGGTATGATCTTGAGATCGAATCGGATTGGTACAAGATGCATTTATACGAGATGTACACTAGTTTGAACCCTCAACAAAGACGTCAATTGGGCCAAGAGACCAGCCGTCAAGTGAAGATTGAAGAACTTGAAGTTGAATTGGGTGACAAGAATCTCCAATTGCAGAAAAGTTTGGCATCTTTGACTTTTTGGAAGTCAATTTTTTTTGCCTTTGCAATTTGTATGTGTTTGGTTCTTGCAATCAAATAAATGATGTTTAGAGTTGTGTGTGCTGTTTAGGGTTATGTAGGATTATCAATGTACTAAGGATGTTTAGGTTTATGTATGTCTTTTGTGTAGGTTATGTTGTATGAACTTAATTTTATGAATGAAAAAGGTGTTTTGTGTAGCTTATGGTGTATGAACTTATTTTGATGTTTGGGGTTATGTAGGACTGATTTGTGACTCATTTGTCCACTACATTGGTTTTTCAAATGGCCATTGCACATGGAAATTAACTCATTTATCCACTGCATTTGTTCTGCACATGGCCATTGCACATGGAAATTGAATAATGGCCACTGCACATTGGTTCTGAACATGGTCACATGGCCATTGCACATGTCAAATGGCATAGAACATGGACTCTGCACACTAATAGATGTCAATATCAAAATAAGCAATCCCAGACAAATCAAAGACAATAATCCCAGTCAAAGTAACATAAAGGATTAAAATAGCATTACCAAGATAAAATGCATTACAAGTGGGGAACAGACCCATAGTTTTTCACAAAAGTAATAGTATTTAACACACCACATTGACTAAATGCCTAGCAAAAGATAAATCATTGTTTAAGATAACCATTGGAAAATGCTACTTAACTAAACCATCAAGGACTAACATCAAAAGCTTTTTCAGCTGTTGATCTTGTGCCTTGTGCATCAAATTTAAACTTCTTTTCTTGCATGTTTCTAATTCTCTCTGATCTTCCTTTGTTTTTGTGATATATTCTGAAAGGTACTTCTGGTTCACTCCTTGTTCTTTTTTCTCTCTTCTTTGCTGCATTATCACTTGCAGGTTGAACATTAACATATTATGCAGGTTGAACACTAGGACCTTCAGCAAATGCAGGTAGAGATTGAGCAGGTTGAAAACTTGCAGCTTCAACAGAAGATGGTTGACCATGTGTTACAGATTCTTGAGTGTTCACCATGAAGTTTATTGATGCTTTGGTTATGTTATACATTTCAACATCCATGGACTCTTCTTGGTCAGGGAATCTGAAGTCATTTAATAGATCCATCATAGCCTGCCATTGTAGCTCTTCTCTTTCCCTTTCCAAATCCATTATCTCATACATGTCTTCTTCCTCCATTGCTTTCTGGAAAGCTTCTTCATCTAGCTTTTGTTGATGTTCTTTTTCTTTCTTTTGCCTTAGATCTTCTTGCTCATCCAAAAGTCCTTCAAGATATTCATGTTCCATACTTTGCCTGATGTCATCTTCATCCATCATGTATGTTGGCATCCCTACCCATTGATGTGAGCAACTCACCTCTACATGTATGTTTCAAAAAGCAACCATCTAACCATATTATCTCCTACAGCCTTCCAACCACCCATCTTTCACACCCTTAAAACAGATATAAAATTTCCTAAAATAGGTACTAAAAGAACCTGTCTCTTCCACATTAAGTACACAAGTTGAACCTGGGTTTGATTGTAATAGTGCTTGCCTATAGTCTCATAACCTGCCATAATGTTTAATTAACCCTCCCTCATGGTTATAAAGTGCCCTTTGCTTGGCCCTTTTTCATTGACCTAAACTAACATCAATTAAAAACTTCTGTCTAATTTGATCCTTTATTTTGATGTATGGAATGAATGGGTCATTGATGATCTCTTTAGAAAAATGGTATGCAATCCATTTGTAAGTGACAAGTGAACCAAGCTTGTAATTCCTAGAACATTTGTGTTCTTCATGGAGAGACAGTCTAAAACCACAAACTGGTATATTCTTCTTAGCATCCATAATTTTCTTCTTAGTCCACTTTGGTGAGGTATGAGGGGAAGGTGGTTGACTTTTACTAGTTCCCTCCCCATCATTTCTACATCCTTCCTTTATTCTTTTGTTTCTAGTTTGGATTGGTTGACTAAAACTGACCTTTTTTTAATTCTAGACTTAGCATATTGACCAGACTTAGCAGGCTTACCAGACTTACCAGATTGACCAGACTTAGCAGACTTAAGAGACTTAGCAGACTAAGGAGACTTAGTAGACTTAGATGATTCTGCATCTTCATCGGGAAACAAAGTCTTTTTGTTTTTTTTCTTTTTGTTACTATACTTCCCAGCACACCTACCACCTTTAACACTCCTGCCACAATAAACTAGTAGACTCCTCCAGTCATTCTTAAAAAACCATAATTGGTACCCATTTGCTACTCCATAATTAGCTAAAGCTTGCTTCAGTTGCTCAGGGTGCTCATACCTCATACCTAAAATAGGTGTCATTTTATTCCAAGGGATTGTAGGGTCATGTTTTGGATAAGTAACACCTTTTTGTACCTTATGACTAGGGTCTGTGTCAGCAGCATCAGGGTCATCTAGAGCCTCACCTTCTGTTTCAGGGACAAAGTCATCAAGATAATCCTTATACAATCTATTGTTGCCATACCGTTTGTTTAAAAATGGGTCATGAGTGGTTAAGTTCTTAATCACTACATTTTCCTCCCCTCTAGTCTGAAAATCTACTTCATCAAATTCCTCGATCTCATCACTGCTATAATACTCGTCACTAGACCCACTACTTAGAACCCCATTTGCTTCTTCTTTAATAAAGTCCATGATATCATAGTTAAAATGTTCCATATACAAATCAATATACCATTGGTTTTCATACCCAACCCTAACAAAATCTCGAACATCACTATTTGTCTTAAGTTCTTTTAACCCAACATTCAAAGGTGTTCTAATAGGACAGTAATATAACCTATAAACAATGCCATGAACTAGACGTTTGATAATATCGCAAAAAACAGCAAAGCTCATACCTTCAAAATCGATATCAGTGATTTGTTATTCATCACCATCTTGATATCTTAAAGGGCTAGGATTGAAAATTCCATCATGGTGTAGGTTAACAGTGAACACTTGATCTGCAATTAACAAAAAAAATATTATTAGGTTTACAAAAATTAGGGTTTGTAAAAATTGGGTGTTTTAATCTAATTAATAAAGGAGAAACAACAATTAAAGATACTAAACAACAATGTTAATGTTACCTTTGCCCTTCTTCATTGATTTCTTTAAGGAATTGAACGATTTGGAAATTAGGGTTTCATAACTGTGATTTGGGAATATCGTATTTAGGTTAAATAATAGAAGTCAACATCTATTTTATGCTAGGTCCACACCATACACGTCATTAGTCAAACCATGTCAATTAGGGGTGAGCATACCGGACCGTCGACCAGACCGAACCGGACCGAAGGCATTTCGGTCCGGTCCGCGGTCTGGTGTTTTGGACCAATTCGGTCCTCGGTCCGGTCCGACCAAAAACCCGATGATAATGCGTGTAGGACCGGACCGGACCGAAGACCGACCCGGACCGGACCGTACCATTTCGGTCCGGTCCTCGGTCCGCCGTTTTGGCTAGTTTCGGTCTCGGTCCAAGGTCGGTCCGGTCCAGTCCGGTCCGGTCCTTGGACCGTGCTCACCCCTAATGTCAATGGTGAGGTGTTATTTCCAACTCAGTAAAATAAATAAATAAATATGACGTGTTAGTCATTTTAATATTTCAACCGGTAACATGAGGTGATATTGACTATATATAATCAAATTTGAAAGTTACAATACCTATACTAGTAATAAAATTAGTTGGTTACCTAGAACGGTAAATTTTGGAAAGTTTGTTGGTAATATATATACTTAACCCTTTCCCTAATTGTATTTGCCTTAATTATTAAATGTTGAAGAAAGTTTTGTTTGGCAACATCAACTACAATAAAAATCATTCTGAAAATCAGTGTCTCAATAGATAATATCGTAAATAAGTTAAATGTTAATGGATACCATATCCCCTAACGAAATATTTGGCTCAACTCAAATCCATATAAATAAAGTCCAACAAATTTCTTTAGTACCAACTGAAAAGGCAAAAGAATAGAAAAATATGTCTTCCCCATCTTCACAGAAGCAGCTTAATTCACCAAACGCGCGATGTGACAACGATTCAGTTTCGCTACTTGAACTCAAGAAAACATCGTTTTGTTGTTTTACCATCTTTAAATGATCTCAAAACCAAACATAAGTGGCTTATGAAGGAATTCCCACGTCTAAATAAGGAGATCCAAGAGAAGGAAAAATTGGTTGTAATGTTTGTTAGAAATGCTGAGATTTAGTGGTTTTTTTATATATTCAACTTTGTTGTGATGTTTGTTTTCTTTGATTTAGTAAAAAGTATTATGTAATCTTTTTACTTTTGCTGTTTATATGCTCTAATAATTCGATACACGTCTATTGTATCTGTGGTGCTATTAGTAATATGACCGACATACCTTGTTGTAGGTAGATTTTAGCCGATTTCAGTCAGAAAGCTCTATCTTAACTCATTCACAACTCATTCGTATGTAGCAAGCAAATAGATTCAGCCTGACAATCAACACCAAACAACACCGACTGATGTTTTATATGCGTACGTCATGTGTGTCGAATTCGCATTGTGTTCATAATATAATCGTAGTATATCACATTCATCGTTCTTGCTTCAGAATGATAATCGAGATGAAATACGTTAGATATAACAACTTATTTGTGGCTGCAAAATCTGTAAACGTAGATGCAGTTATGCGTGAGACATTAAACTGACAAAGTAGACATATTTAATATATTAAAGTACACAATACTAGAGGTAATCTGGAAATAAAAGTCCTACTTTTAATAATATGCCGTAAAAGTGAGTCAAATTATAGTATATAATATTTATCAAAGTTCTGATGGAGCCACTACTATTGCTAAGGGATCGGCTTGAGGGAGTGAGACGGCTAGGGTGCACTATGGAGCAACGATCTGGATCCGGAAAATCAGAATAAATAAAAAATAAAAAATTGTTCACAAGCCGAGTTGAGCCATGCTGTAAGAATTGGAGTAACACTAAGTTCGATTACTTATATTTCATATTAGGCTAAGTGATGTCTACACTAAGCTGTCACTTTGCTTAGGGTTACTTGCATTTGGGAGACCTGTATTCCATTTGTCCAAGTGATTGATTTAGTTTCATGTTTAACACATGTTTTCCACTACCCATGTGATTAGTATAGGAGTATACATTGTACTTAGAAGGTTTGGTGTGAGTTTTTCATCTTGTGATGCAATTTTCAACTTCACATTGACACCTTCCTTTAGGTTAGTTTTAGCTTCCAGGAAAGTATAAAGCCATTTCTTATGCTTCATACATGTTGGTCCGGTTTAAAAGTAGTGATTGTGTAATACTATAATGCGCTTCTAATATTTGATGTCTTATTTCTAATTAGGGGTCACAGAAAGTGAAACTAGGTTTGTGGTTTGGAAGTTGTAAATATGTAGTTTTTTTTATTGTGATGGTTTGTTTATTGTAGATTTTGGGTTTTTGATTTGGTTTGGATGTTTGAGGCTTTATTTATTACGGGTTTTAGTTTGTTGGTGCATTATGTGTATTTTAGTCTACTTTTTAGGCCTTTGTTTCTTTGTTTGATGTTTTGCATTTGCTTATTAGGCTTTTGTTTCTTTGTTTATGGTTTGGTGTTTTGCAATGGTGTGTAAACTCATGATGATAGCTTATTATATGTGATAAATTTCCTTTCCTTATGTTTTTATTCTTTTTTGTGTAAACTTATGATGGTCGCTTATTATATGTTGATCCTTTGATTTCTTTGAAAAGTTGTTTTTTGAGTTTTTATAATAAAATACGGGGCCAATATCAAAATATGAAAATGGAAATAGCGAAACTTAGTTACTTGGTGAGTAACTAATGAGAAAATATAGAAATATTGGTACAAATCTCACACCTAAAGACATGTTTTGAAAAGAGGATTATGTGAGTCCAAGGCCTGTGGTCGTTTAGAGGTCTTTGATGATGGTTTGCGAGAACGAGGCTACATTGAGGTTGAAGGTGAGCTTTTTTTATTTATGCTATAGCCACTTTAATAACTGTTTATGGAGTAAGGTGTTGTAATAAGGTATTGTGGACTCTTTGGTAAATGCTTCTCTTAATCGAGCGATTCGGCGTCTCTGAAAGTCAGTGTTGTTTTTGAAGGTCAGTGTTTTTTTTGGGTGCGTTTGTTTTCATATGGTCTTTGGAGATTAATGTATATGCAAATCTTTTGTTATTGTTTATGGAGTTAGGTGTTGTGGATTCTTTGGTGCATGTGTTCCTTATTTGAACAATTTGGCATCTTTGAAAAAGGGGGTTGCAGCGGTTTTTTAACAAGCCATGATGAGGAAACTAACTGCGGGGATTTGGTCAATGTTGTTTTTGAAGGTCAGTGGTTTTTTTGGGTGCGTTTCTTTTCATATGGTGTTTGGAGATTAATGTATATGCAAACCTTTTGAAATTGTTTATGGACTAAGGTGTTGTGAATTCTTTAGTGCAGGTTTCACTTATTTTAACAATTTAATATCTTTGAAAAAAGGTGGTTGCGGTGATTTTTTAACGAGCCATGATGAGAAACTAACTGCGGGTGTTTGGTCAGTGTTGTTTTTGAAGGTTTGTGGATTTTTTAGGTGCGTTTCTTTTCATATGGTTTTTGGAGATTAATGTATGTGCAAACCTTTTTTTATTGTTTATGGAGCAAGGTGTTGTGGATTATTTGGTGCAAGTTAGGCATTTATAAAAAAAAGGAGGATGGGACAGTTTTTTATTAACGATGACGAGGAAACTAACTGCTGGAATTAGTCAGTGTTGTTTTTGAAGGTTAGTGAAAATTTGGGGTGCGTTCATTTTCATATGTTCTTTGGAGATTAACGTATATGCAAATCTTTTGTTTCTGCAACTGTGAGATATCTGTGGCTTAAATCGTTTGATGCATACGTTTTGAGTCCGTATTTTTTGGAGGCAGGATAAGAGACGGCTAAAGGTAGGTTAATGTTACGCATGTGTTTTATGCCTAGGAGACAAGCTTTATGGAGAAGGGTTCTTTGGGCGTTAGATATTACAAAAATTGTTGTCACACTTAGGCACGTTTAGCAGTCACCGAATAACGTCTATGAGTCATGTTTCGAATGAATCAGAGTCATAGTCCAAACTGGAAAAAAATTACGACAGACACAAAAACTGCAGCCTATAAAAATTTGTTAACAAAAAATATGAACGACATAGGTCTCATCAGAGATATTAGTTATGCCTTTTATTTGTCCTTAGGTTCTTATTTGCTTCATTATTTAGCTAATATGATAGGTTTTTTTATACTGGATACTTAAATGATTTGATGATGCATCATGTTACTTGTATGGCCTATCTGTTTGGAGTTAAAGTTGCAAGTAGGTTTTTTTTATTAAAGCTGTTACTTGGCTAATACTATTTTTTGCCATGTTGTTGTTATTGCTCGCTGTTTCCAACGTTGATTTTTTGTATTGATTTAACTCTGTTTGCCATTGACTTTAGTATGCTAGAAAATAGTTATGGGAAGTTGAAATCTGGGGACAAGATAAAAGCCAATGTGTACTTTGCATGGATGGCTCGAGAAGTTCCAAAGGTATTTCCGCTTGCCTATTATTGTGTGCTACTTGATAAAGACATACATATGATGAATTTACATGTGCAACAACCATATAAACTGCTATTAGTGTCTTATGGTGTGCAATTGTGCATAGGTAAATGGCATACAAGCGAATACGGGTGCTAATGATATTAGGTCATTGAATTCTATTGGCAGAGTTGGTTCTGCATGCCTATAGAATTTTAGTCTTTGGTTGTGAGGCAACATGCAAGTTGCAGCAGACTCTTGCGAATAAAATGAGTCTTGGATTTAGAAGATGCGTCGTGTTTGAAAACATGCCAGCATTCGGATTTCCGAACCCCTTCTTTATTTCACGTCGAATGATCAGATTAGCTTCAAGATACCTCATTCAACCTGTCAACCTACTATCCAGTGTCTTGTTCTAACAGGTAATACACAATCACTACAATAAAAATGTTCTTTAGTGACACACAAAAAGTGTCAAAATGTCTAGAAAAGTGTCAGTAAATCCGTTTTTCTTCACCTTCACTTATAAAAAGTGTCACTGAAAAGTCAGGCGGTACATGTAAGAAGTAATGATGAAATCAAAAACTTGGAGTAAGTAATTTCATATACTCAACAAATTTTGCGTATAAATGGGAACATCGCTTTCTGTTCAAAACTGCTAACATAGTTGCATGACTAGTGAAAATATCACTGGGGTCGCGATGGGGGATGACATGTTACAAGAGTCTGACAAGAGTTTGGCTGGGCTAATGGAGAGTCCTGTCATTGTTTTTTTTTAACGGCATTTTATATAAAAACTAGCAAGGAGCTAGGAAAAGATTACAAAATAATAGAACTAGGATTTTTCATCCAAGTGTTCCAGTCAAAATTTGAGCTACAACGACTAGAGCACCAATGAAAAGACAAGCGAACAATATCGTCAAAAAGAGATCTAAACGAGGAAAAGTTGATCCCAAATAAAATTGATTGCGAAAACTTCTATAACCCTCAACGAAATGAAACAAACGCCTTCAAACACACCTTGAGACCGTTGGAAACTCTGAGATTTTTGAACCAAGAAGTCAATCCTATATGAGTGAAAGTCTTCATACTCTAATTCCACCAATGAAAAAACCTTAATCATATCTGAATGAGCCAACTGGCAAGAGAAAAGGAGGTGCGAAGTTAATTCTATAGCAATACTACAAAGAGGGCAAATAAAAGATGGGATGTAAAGGACTGAAGGGAAAGATTTCAAAAAGCCGAGTGAGGACAGCTTTATCCAAATGAAACTCTCCAAGCAAAAATCAACCGAGAGTCCTGTCATTGTTGGTACATGTTCATGGCGTGCATCACGATTCAAAGGTACTCGATTAAAAATTACAGTACTCCGTGAACATTTTCTGCTTAAAAGGAGCATTCACTTATCGCGTAACTATCACCATTACTGGCTTGCAGCTATCAGCCTCACAGTTAGGTTATCACCACTTCAATCCAAAGTTTCCAAGAGCCACGCGATCCCAACCTGTGTAAGTGATTTATATTGGAATCGTACATCTCCTAATATATATTTAAACAAATTATGGCGCAAAAACTAGATATTTTTATACAAATTAGTGGACCCATGCAACGTTTTGTGTAACCAAAATATCACCATAACTATTTGTCGTTATAAAATCCCGTTGTTATACACGGGTACTCGTCTAGTTATATGAAAGTATCTTATAAATATTATTATAGATATCTTATTATAAATTGATTAATCTTATAAACTTGGTTATTTTGAAGACACATACACGTAAAGTTTCATACGTACATATACATATTTAAATGAGAAAAGAGTTACGTACAAAATTCTTTTAATATTTCACATAACACGTAAAATGATTGTGTGCAAATAATACATTTCAGGCATTTCTTGATTTCTTGAAACATTCAATCTGAAAATGTATAATTACTCGTTGTGGTAAAAGTCAAGTCTGGCATCTTACTTAAAATTGGGTCACCAACAGCTTCTTTGAACGTTCACAGAAAATGCAAGCATGTCTCTATATATCGAGGTTGCCTAGAAGCTAGTGGAGCGGGGTCGTTTATAAAGAAAAAATTCCAAGCACACACGTAATGTTTTTAACATATATAGGGTGTGTTTGGCGTAATGGGCTGGAGTTAAAGCTGGGGCTGGGGCTGGGGCTGGGGCTGAGGCTGAGGCTTATATTATAAGCCGAAAGCTGAAGCTTATATTTTTATAAAGCTGTTTGGTGAATGAGTTAGAGGTGAAGCTTAATAATGTAAAATCGCATAAAAATACATCAAATTAAATTCACATATATTTTTAACTTTTACGTGATAATCCATTATATTTTGAAAGGTATTTATGTAATTTGACTTGCTATAAGCCCCCGTAAGCCTCTTTTTATGAGCTTGAGCTTATGGCTTATAGAAACATTCATAAGCATGTGTGACAAACGAGACTTATTTTAAAAGCTTAAGCCCCAATAAGCCACTACAAGCCCCTAACCATACATAGCCATAGTCGTGTGTGATTTTACATGACAATTATTGTTATTTTGGATAACAATAATTGGTTGATATCAGGGACTCATCCCCACTATTCATCTAAAAAAAATTAATGATTGATATTGGGGATGGATCCTTAATATCCAACCAATTATTGTTATCCAAAATAAAAATTAAGGGATGAGTCCCTAATGATTGATAAAAAATAGGTGACATAATAAATTGATTTCAATATCAATTTTTAATTACTTTTTAGATGGATAGTGGGGATGAGATAATTAGTTGGATATTAGAGACTCATCCTCAATATCCATCTAAAAATAAATTAATGATTGATATTGAAATCAATTTATTATTTCACCTATTTTTTATAATTCAAATATCTCATGAACCGTTAATCGTTATATAAAATAAATTATACCGTCACGACCGACATTTACTTATCTTTCTATAAACGGGCACTTTGATACACTTTCGACAAACTTTTTTCTCGTTTCTTTCACGTTTTTTACGTTCTTTTTCGTTATTGAAACTTGCATGAAGAAAACACATGTGATTAAAGAAATTAATGATTGATATTAAAATCAATTTATTATTTCACTTATTTTTTATAATTCAAATATCTCATGAACCGTTAATCGTTATACAAAACAAATTATACTGTCACGACCGACATTTAATTATCTTTCTATAGACGGGCACTTTGATACACTTTCGATAAACTTTCTTCTCGTTTTTTTCACGTTTTTTACGTTCTTTTTCGTTATTGAAACTTGCATGAAGAAAACACATGTGATTAAACACTAATTTGAATATTCATATAAAATCACATTTGATTTAACACCAACATCATATGTGATTTAACACTAATACGAATTACATGTATTTCATTAGAATTACATATCATATGTGATTTAAAACTAATATCATATGTGATTTAACGCTAATATCATATGTGATTTTATTAGTGTTTAATAACATGTGATTTCTCATGTAAGTTTCAACAACGAAGGAACAAAGAAAAAAAAGTCAAAAAACGTAATAAAAAGTAAAAATTGTGAAAAATGATAAATACGTAATAAAGTTCTGTAGAAAGTATATCAAAAGTGCATATACTTTAGTAAATTTATTAAATGCTCGTCGTGATGGTATATTTTTTTCGCTTAACGATTAACGATTTAGGAGATATTTATATTTGAAAAAAGGATAAAAATGACCTTTTAGTTTAATCTCATCCATTTGATCAAAATAAAGATGAATGGTGGAGATTAGTCCCTTAGTATCCAAATAAAATTTGATATCCAAATAAACTTAAATCTTTTATAACCAGTAAGTAGTGTCGGTCTTGAGTTTTCTGATGTTGTGTGCGAGATGATCGAAAGATGCCCCTATTAAATATCGTAAACACATTTTTTTAACGATTTGACTTGCGAACAACACCCACATATCAATATACTAAAACTTAGAAATATTACTTAATATATTTCATTTTATACACGGAGTTATCGACATTTAACATCGTGTTGTATTTACGTACAATTTTAGGCTCGACATTGCGAGCCGACTAATCCCAATAGCTCGGATTCAACGCAAATATTTAAGCACAGTTTAATATAGGAACATAATGTATCTATGTGACTAATATTGTTAGACATAAAAAAATCACGTGCATATATATTTAAATTTATATTATTATATATATATATACTATATTTATATATTTTTTATAATATATAATATATTTCACTATATAGTATATTATTCATAGTAGGGGATCCAGTGAGAAGTAAATTAAAAATAGAAGTAGTGAGAAGTGACAAATAACCACACATTATTTAAGATGCAATGACTTGCTTTAGGATTATCATTTTAATCAATTTAGATGCACCATTTGAGTTTCGAACGTTAATTTGATGCGTAGATGGTGCAAATTGATTGTTCATGATTTTTGGCACTTACAGAGGAAACAAAAATAAAGACGAAATGAATGAACTAATATTGTATATGTATCTATTAAAAGCTAAAAAACACATTATGATGCGTTATAATGCATCTAAGATTATAGAGATGCATCTAATTTATGTCGGTGCATCTCGGATATGCGGTTATAGTTACTTCTTATCCTTCTTATTTTAAGTAATAAAATATAAATTTTTTTGTTTCCTAACTATATTTATATACTATATAATTATATATATCATACTATATATTATATTATTATATATATATATATATATATATCAATCAAAATTTAGTGTATATTAAATGTTTTCATTTAATTCAAAAGGGTATATAAGTCAATCACATTTTTTACTTTCTTTTTCTATTTTTCATATAAATAACGTTTTTTATTTTTTTTAAACTAAAAAATAATTTTTCAACAAACATGTTTAAAAAAACAGTGCATATATGTTTTTTCTAAAAACCATAAATGTTTTTTGTAAAAAACACAAATGTTTTATTTTTGAAAATGTGATTTTACATGTGTTTTGTACAATTTTATAAACTGGAATTTGTTTTGCTTAAGGTGTTAATTGCACATTCGTTTTTAGTGTACATTCTTTAAACTTGAAATTGTAAAACAAAAAACATAAACGTTATACATATTCGTCTAAATTTATAACAAACAATAACATAAATATCAAATGAAATATGATTGAATAACAATAGTATCATATTGAATATAAATGTTCACGCCTCCAATAACATATGCGCACGCCTCCAATAACATATGTGCGCGCCTTCAAAAAACATATGTGCACGTCTTCAAAAAACATATGTGCGTCTTTGGTCTTGTATCCTTTCATAATCATCCTTGTAATCTCATAAGTTTTAAAATGTTTTCTTCATCTTCATCAATCTGATGCAAGCATATTCAAATAAAAATTAACTTGCAAACAATTAATAAACAAAACTTTGATTATAACAATTAGCATAACACATATGCACAACCTTTATCAATATCAAATAGATGATGCCAACCAATTTTATAATCATACCAACTAATCTCAGATGTTCCAAAAAGACAATGTTAACGAATCTGAGATGTTCCAAAAACAATTAATATAATCATACGAAATAATCATACCACCAATTTTATAATCATACGAAAGAATCTCAGATGTTCCAAAAACAATTAATATAATCATACGAAATAATCATACCACCAATTTTATGATCATACGAAAGAATCTCAGATGTTCCAAAAACAATTAAATAGAAGGCAAAGTAAAAAAAATCAATTTTTAAATCCAATCGTAGATTGAAATAAAATAAAAATATTTAAAAATATCTATTCTTTCAGTGATCGAATAAGCCTATAAAATCCAACCATTTAAAATAAAAAAAATATAGAAAGCAAATTAAAGAAATCAAACCTTAGATGATGATAAATAAGCCAACATTCTGATGCACTAAAATAGCATAAAAATAAAAAAAAATCAAAAAATCAAAAAATCAAAAGTCACAGTAATCTGACTTTTCTTGTTCGATTAGAAGTCTCTGATATAGTGTTCATAGACTTATCCGAGTTGCTGAAAATGAAATAAATACTTATATCATCATTAAATCAACAAACCGATTAATCAAATAGAAAAATTAGGGCACTTTGTTAATCAGCTAGAAAAATCAAAGCGTTTATGAGTAATTTGACCAGATTTTGATCGGAAAATGGATGTTTTTTCGATCGGAATATCGATGGGTTTGTTTGATCGGGATCGAATAATTAGAGTGTGTGTGAAAGTGTTAAAGCACTGTGTGTTTTTTACCAGTAAAATGACATGTATATTAGTTTCGCCCTTTTTTATTTTATGTTTACATTTTTAATCCTCAAGTTTATACATTTGCAAATCTACCCTGTAGTTTTGTTTTCTAGGTTTTTTACGGTTATAAGGTTTTCTTTAGAACCCATCCATATATATATATATATATATATATATATATAGGGTGAGGTTCTTTTCAGAACCAAATGAATGTACAGAACTGCGAGAACCAACATTAACCAATCAGATTTTTTTAATATCTATTTTTATTATTTAATTTAAAAGGGTATAATAGTCAAATTACATTCTTTATTTTCTTTTTGATTTTTTTTGATAAAAAACATTTTTTAATCCCTAAATTTTAGGATTTATTTTTTTGTATATTTTTTTATGATTTAGTACACCTGACAACACAAGTCATGTGGGATGCACAAGTATATAATTCACAAACTTAGCCATTTAACTTTGAGCGTCAAAGATTGAAATAAAAGCGATAAATTAATCGTATATTTTACATGAATCTACGGAATAACACAAAGATAATGTTGTATAAATTAGAAGTCAATTACATTATACACACATCAGCATACATATATTCTTTTGCTACAGCTTACAAGATACAATTTTAAGGTATGCATTTGTACAATGATGTTCATCGCAGTCATAAGAGATTTTATAGCATTTGGGCATTTGTTGTCAAATCTTCGTGAGATACACTCATCTTGAATTATACACATATGCATCATTCCTCTTCATTCTCCTTGTCAACAAAATGAAATATATAACAGATAACCCTAACATGAATTAACATATAAGTGTAAGTGATTGTATTATCATGTTTAAAAATATGAGAAAAACACATGTGCATTCGTTTGTCAAATTCTCGTGAAGCTGTAGACAAATGCTCCTTCTCTTTCAAATAGATCTCCCCTCTATCGTAAGGCTACTTGTACAAGCGCATCCTTAGCAAAATCAAATTCTGCATTAATCTTATAAGACGATAACCAATAGCGTTATTAGGCCAACGATGAATGATATCTATATTTCAGTAAAGATACATACAGATGTTTACCTGCACCATCTCGTCATATCTTTCAGCAACTTTTGGAACATCTACCTTTGTAATCGTGTTGTAAACGTGACGGCACCTGAATATCTTTCAATTCTCTCACTGCACATGTGTTGAAAACGTATTGCAACTTTAATAGTTGGAGAAAAGGTGTCGTCAAAGACCTGTACATAAAAAAATTACAACCAAATAAAGTTATTATATCCTTTATCTTTCTAATTTTGACATCATAATTCAGACCAACCTCCTATGCAGAAATATATATTACACAATCTTC
>BQNB010083429.1:0-29038 GCA_026074375.1 Tanacetum coccineum
TTCAAGGAAATCAACGAGATTATTTTTCAAACGACACATTTAGAGGTCATTCTCTTGTATCTAGCGCTGTGTATTATGAAGTAACTCCCCCGGATATACTTCCGTTGCGACACGCATTTTTGGGGGTGTTACACACGAACGCATCTTCTAAATCTCTACACGCAACTATACAAATAAATAAACACGGTTACACGCGACCAAGCTAAACGCTCTAATTCATGTAACACACATATGATGGATGTCTAAGGGTTTAGTTAACCATCATGGGTCACCCCGACACCATGCCCAACCTTAACCTTCTTACTAACACTTTACCCTAGCTACTTACAATTAACTCAGGATTGCATAATTTTAGTGTCTCTTTACGTACCCAACACCCTTACTTAATGACCTTTATAAATTATACCAAAAATCACACATAATCATTTATATGTATATTAACTACCTTGTGATTCCCAAGTATTACTTACATGTGTAACTACTTCAAATAAAATTAAACTTCAAAATTGTCCTAATTCGGATCTGATTGCACACCAAAATATATCACTCTAACTACCATACTTAGACATGCTTTCAGAGGCTAAGTTTTACAAGATTATCCATAGACATATGTAACTTAACTACTGTGGAATGTCTAAGCTTAATTCCACTTTTAAGTATAGGTTTTACCCTCACAAACATGACCTAAATCTGACCCGTATTTACTGATCTGACAACTTTTAGTGTAACCAACATTTGATTGACTTCCCGGCCTTAAAAGCTTTCGAGGCTGGATTTCCTGGAAACTAGACCCGCTGAACTTATCAATAGATATAAGATTTATCAAAAATCTCGTTACCAATCGTGAGATAACATTCGAACAAGATGACTCAAAATTCTGCTCAACCCTAAATTCAATTTTATCGCGTTCTAACTCTAACCGAATACATCAATATGATTCTAATTAAACCCTAAACACTTCTAATTAAGTTTAACATCATTAATTTATAGATTTTATGAAACCTTAATTTATCCATCACTTTATTGTTACATGAATTAAAAAAAAATTAAAACAATTAAAGTTTTTAAACATACCTTGATCCTTAATTCTTGAAACCTTAAATGATCTTGAATAATTTTTTTTTTCCTCTGGTCTTGGTTCTTCCGGTTTAAAAAAAAATTAGGGGTGAGGGGTTTGTATTTATAGTGAAGGAAAAGAGATTTAGATAATTACCAAATTAGAATCCTACTTTTACTAAAATTAGTTTTCCTTTTTTTTCTTAAACCGGCCGAACAACTTTTTTTATTTTTTATTTATTTATTATTATTTACACAAAAACCCTTTAATTTTGTTATTTTTATAAAACCTTTATTTATTTAGACATCCTTCTAAATAAAACTAGTTTTAAATACCTAAAAATAAATTCACTTCCTACTTTAGTTCTCCAACTTAATAATACTAAAATTCATTAACTAAATTTCTAAACCAAATTTTCTATCCTCGCGAATTCCTATTATCTAAATACGTATACATATACATATAAATACGTACACACATAAAATTTTACCATCATTTTCATTGTCACTAAAATGTGAACATAATAAAATATCCATAGCAACCATAACTTCAATCACCATGAGACGATCACGCTCAATGGATTTGTAACCAACTCACATAAACACATAATTATCATAGCACATAGTGAAACTCAAGTCAATACCAATGGTTTGACTAACCTGCTCAAAGCACATTTGTCACATAGATTGTTGTTATTTTAGAGTTGGTTGATTAAAAAGGGTTTGTTTGTTTGGTCTTGTGGTTCGTCCGATTTTAAATGGATCCTTCATAGTTTATGCAAGTTTATGCATAAACTACATGTTGCAGAGATCCTCCTCACTTCCTTGCTTCACTTTATCTAAAATTAAGGAAATTGATGCCAGGCCTTTAAACTTGGATGTTTTTAATAAAATATTTAAATTTTCTAGTTAGAAAACACAGATTTAAATGAAAATTTTGAAAATTATATATATGATGTACCAAATGTAAATGATATACCAAGTAGGTTTCCTACTGTAGGCGTATAAGTAGAATTAAGCAATATATCAAGAACAAAATCTATATCCATCCCACCCGGTGAGATAGCAAGCTATACTATCAGGATGCATTTTTATTTGCCAAAATCCGCTTTTACAGTCTTTAGTGTAATTCCTAGGGTTAATTTCGACATTATACATTTCCCTTACTATAATGCTGCTTTCCAGACACCATTTCACTCTTTACGGTTTATACTAACCGCCTCAATCGTGAATCCATTCAAATCAATCAATAATCAATAATCAATAACCCCTATGCTTATCTTCATTATCTCATTTGCATTTCCATTTTCAAAATTCAAATATCCCAAAATCATGGATCTGTTTAAATGATATTCGATTCCCTATGTTGATTTTTATATCATATACAGGTATGTATGTTGAATTAAACCTTGAATAATGATTTTCAATAAAGGTTTTTATTTACTTCATAGACGTGTTATTGATTGTTTATTTTTCTTAGGGTTCTTTCACCTTGAACTATAGATTTATTGAAGCTCAATAGTCCCATTGATGATAAAAAAAAAGATAGAGTCTTTGTTGATAATTGACTCCAAGCATAATATCATTATCTTTGGTTGTTGTTGAATTTAGTTGAGAATTAATTTTGGTGGTTTGGTTAATTAAATCCACAATTTGAAGGACTTATAACCAAACCCAATCATAATGATGAAAATGATTGCAGAAATGGCTCTTGAAGAAGCATTTGCACAAATACTTTAGGTTCCCATATGCTTTTTTGACTTTTTTTTTCCTTTATAAATTATATCTGGCTATAGTATTTTTGTTAAGGGTCTTATATTATTTACATCATATGCATTTGTAAGTTAACACTCATAACCAGTTATTTTGTGTAATTTATTTCAGGTGCACTTAGGTTGTGTTACTCCGTCTGTACTTTTGAGTGAATCAGCTCGGTATGTTCATTGCTTACACTATCACATTGTTTAGAGGTTCATATCAGACATGCTTATCTATTTTCCAGTTTCAATACTGGATTAGGATCGACGTGAAGTCATAAAAAATATTACTAATCTTACTATTTTCATTTGTGATGTAATGTTTCGTTGTTGTTACACCAATGTTCAAAACATCATATACTCATATCTTAAGACAACCCGTGAGTTTTCTTTTATGTGAATATGCGTTAATTGTAACAATGTTAAAAAATTTGTATTAAGTTGCTAAATTTTACCTGATTTTTGTATCTTTATTTAGCGTATGTGAGAGTTTTATGGTTAGGTTTAGGAATTGAAGATGACTTGGATTGCGATAGAGGTCAACTGGATTTTGGTGGTGTAGATGAATCCTAGAATAGAGTATTTGAAAACTGAATCGAATTTGAGGTGAATTTAGTTCTTTAATAGTGATGGTAACTTTATGTAGTTTACATGTCATTAAGTTTTAATTGGATTAATCTAATTATGGGATGTTTGGTATTTGCTTATTGATAGATAAACAATTTGTTTTATGAGTGAAATAAATCTGCTATAATTTTGTAGTTTAAAGTTGCTTTTTAATAAGTAATTTTATAGAAAAGTCTTAGCCACATCCTTGACCATGCTCCATGTGAAGCAATCATTCTGTTTATCGTGAAAGCATTACATGGAGCTAGGGATTCCATGCTTAACATTAGGTGTCACACGCGGGAGATGGGGAAGGCCGCAGGAATCGTTGTAAATTCTCTTATCTTGTAGAAATGTACCAAGCTCTTTGATTTCTATCAAAAGTTGCAAATTTATGGTTTCATGTCAAGGTCGACCCCTTTTACGACAAAACAATCATTTTATGATAGTTAAAACTTAAAAACAGGTAGGTAGAGTTTAAAAATTAGTATTTGATTGTTTGGATGCCAATTTAGCAGGTTGAAACGCTCAAACAAAACATTAAGTGACTTTCAACCCTCAATTTCAACTTAGCCATGTTCTTACATTTGCTGAGTTCAGATGTTTGAATAGCTCAATATCAAAAAGGAGGATGGGGGATTATTTGAAGGATAGAAAGAGGGGAGGATCGACTTCCCACCAACTTATGAATACTCCTGCATTTCGAATTTCAATGCCGGAGACACCATAAAATCAAAGAGAAAAATAAGAACACGAGCATGGTAATGAGTTCATTCCTGATATAGGTGTATGCTTCGACTTTACTGGTTACATAAATTACTTTTCACTCTAAACCAATTAAGAAATCATTAGATATAAAAATCAAATCATGCTCTGCCTTTTTTTTGTTTTTTCTTTTGTCCAAATTGTAGCATTCAATACAGAAGCAATGATTTATTATTGTTATCTAATTAAGAACATAAAATTTACAGTTGTGACATAATACTTAGGTACAGGGAAGGAATCCATCTGAAATCATATATAGAATTCATATTTTTTTTTACCACATGCCCGTTTGTGGGACATTTATAGTTTTCTTACAAAATTAAAGGTGGAACTCAAGATATTGGTTGGCATGGTGTGATTTCTTTATCAATGTGAGCTAAAGCAAGTAAAAACTGCATTCTTTTTTGTGTATTAGAAGGCCAATTGTGACTGTTGATCGATTAGTTTGCTCAGTAATTTTATCATACGATGAATCTATACTAAAACTATAAATGCTGATAATAAGTAAGATTATATACACTAACATGAATCAATATGCAAGGTGCAAAACATGTGATTATGATGTTGGTGAAGTATCGATCCACATCATGATTTAAACATTGACTGTCACTTGAAATACTTTTATCTATAACTAATTTATGAAAAATTAAATGTTATTTTGATACTTTTGTGGGCTCAAATCAAATCAGATTACTCCAATGTTGTTTTGGCTACAGATGTGTTATTTATACTTTTATCTATAACTATTTTATGGAGTCTTAAATGTTATTTTGTTATTGTTGTGGGCTCAAATCAAATCAGATTACTTTAAACTTAAAATGGCCTTAGTTTGATATGCTTCTGTTATGATTTGCACAGGTTGAGCAGGTGGTATGCAAAGCATCGGCTACAATGTCAGGTCAGATAGCTTTTTGAACGCACTCATGCAAGAATCCTAGAACAAGAAGTGGCAAATTGGAGTACGGGTAAAATTGATTTTTGAACACACTCTAAGAGTTAAAAGTCATAATGTAACAACATCATGTTAAAAAACTATTCATTTCACTAATTTTATAAATAACTTTTGTAAGGATTGTAGCAATGAGAGGTTGGAGTTTAGGTAAGATTCCATATTTAGTTTTAATTAAAAGATGCATACTATTACTTCTCTTCCTAATTTATCTGTCGTTGATCCTTCAATCGTTGAATATTGGATAAAAGGTTTTGCATATTTGGTGCAAGTCATAAAGTTTTAGATTTACCTCCTTGCCTCTTTGGTAGATTACAAGAAGTAATACAAAATAGAATATTATATATTAGATGTTTGTATCTGTTTCTTTCGACTTGGTATATGAAGTAAAATGGTAATTATTTTGTCCTTCTTAAGCAAAGAATGCATTTGTTATGATTTTCTCTCCTGGATGTTTGCGAGATCATGTAAATCACCACGTGCATAGTAAAGATTGTAATATTGTATATGCTTTTAAGTTATTTTCTTAGTTATAATTTAGTATGAACAGGTTGTGTTATGTTAAATCTTCATATTTCAGATATTCTTTTTGGTTATCTGGCATTCATTTTCTGTTTTATAAAAATGGAATATGAATCTAATCTGTAATGGGCCATCTTTAGTCATATATAGGTTTTAGACCCTTTATTGGGTTTTTAGAAATGGTCATATATAAAAAAGATTAGCTAAATGGTCATATATTATATTGCATACAACCTCCCCACAAGGCTAAACTTAAATATTTAGATTATTATTGTAATAACTTTGTGTATGATATATGTTGTAATTGCATAATGATATCTTAAACAGCCAACATGTTTGCGGGTCAACCCAACCAGACCATGCGTGTGTTCACATATACTAAAAATGACCCGTCTCAACCTGGATCCACTTTGACATGTTACACAACCACCCCGATACACCCATCTTGTCACATCTATTTCTCATATTTGCATCTCAAATGTGCTTGCTGTTTTGGAAGCCTAGCTAAATCTGATTGTTATTCGACGACAGGGTGGGAAAATTCATGATATGCTGTTTCAGATATTTAAGAATGAAGAGGATGTTTTTATAAAGCACGGTATTCAGTCAAGGGAGAGTCGGCGAATGGCTTCTCAACGGACACATATTTAAAATTCTGTTTACATCATCAGCTTGTCGCATTTTTTATGCCACTGTGAGCTTATGTGTTCCTCTTATAATCAACGACTTTATTGAGCTGCCTTTTGAAGATGTCATAGACTACAGAAAGATTGTTGTACTTGCAGACACTGATTCAGCCATGAAGCGAGGATACTTGTCTAAATTGTTAAAAAAAGTAAAGGATGACCGGATATTGGAATTTCAAAGGGAGTTGCTTAAGGTATGTGATGTTCGTATGTTTCCTTTTAATTCTTGAAGTGTTTACTGGAGTATTTTTTTCCTTCAAATTCTTGATGTGTTTATTGCAGTATATTTTTTTCTTCTTCTTTTTGATGAGGGTATGTAAGGTAATTTTTATAATTCTGTAAGTGTTTATTCAAAGTTAAGGTAATTTTTTTATTCTTTGCTCACATATTTGCTTGATATTGCACGCCCCTGAACATTGTTTGCAAAAATGTTATTTATTGTAAAGAAGATTGTTATTGCAATTAGAACTAAAAGATGCTTCATATCCTGGAACATCAGAATTTTTATGTTGTAAACTTAAATTAATGCGTCCATTCATCCACTCATATATCAGATTTACATTTGAGTGTTTGTTCATTCAATAAACATTTATAATTGTTTACAATGGCTTTTATTATTATTATTGCTATTGTTATGTAAATTTATGAAGTTAGCCCACTGGTATGTGCTTAAATACACATACCTTTTACCTTTAAAAACAAGCTAAAATAACCAAAAACGGACATATATATATTTATATATATATATATTTTATATATATATATATATATAAGTATGATTATTATGAATTATTATCCTTTAATCAGTGACCGCTATATATGTACTAATAGGTCGCGGTTAAGACGTGAAGCTATTTGCGCTTGTTGATTTGATTGATTGGATCTTTTGCTTAAGGTGAGTTCATAGCCTCACATTTAAATCTTTTAATTGTTTTTAAACCCGCGAGGGGGATACATGTTTGTTTTATAAAATCGAAACAACATTAACGATTATAGATGGTATCTGGACCCGAATTACGAGATTGTTTCGAATAAGTAGTTATTGTCGCGTTGTGTATGATTCGAAGTCCTTATTTCATGAACCGTTTAATCAGCCTTGTTAGGTGAAGCTTTACTGCCATTAAATAGATCTATTGGGTTTGACAACCCTGTCCGGGGTTTGAATCCTTGTGACCACCCTATCAAACGGATATTTTGTATTTAGAAAGTAGTAGGTATATGACAATAATACCTTGTTTTGGGGCACACTAAACATATGAAATGACATATGTACTGTTAACGTTCGGTGTCATGAGCTTATTGCGTGAAAGAAAAGAAGTTGCTATACATTGCATTCGTTGCTTTGTTTTCCCGAGAACTAATTATGGTTCAAAAGTTTTTCTCGAATTCGCATAATACTCGCATGTCTTATCATTTGTTGTCTCTATCATCATGAGAATGTCGTAGTTCCTTGTACAACAACTAGTCTTTTGTGGTGCATTTATTTTTCTCTGTAACATTTGCCGTGTGTTCTCCTGTATACCCAGTAGTGAATTTCACAGATCTATGACTGCTTGCGAAATACCTACATAAGGATCTCTCTCGCATGAGCCGTGCCGAGAGCCCCGCACACCCATCTTATACTTGTTCACTTGCAATAATACACTTTAACACTATGACCTGTGCGCCTCCCTCCAATACCCTAACCACTACCACCAATAAGATTAGATAGAGTGGCGCTCTGAGAGTGAAAGATCCAAAGAGAACCAGCGCTAATCTACTTGTGTTGTTTCTGGTCTTTCAAAACAATTTGTCTATTTGTGTCTAAACAATGCTGACATGCTACTTGTGCAAACATTAATTTGGTATCAAAATGTTGTAATGGTTGTGGTTGCGATTTCTGTGGGGAATAAAACCGCTGATGTTTAACTGTCCTGATTTTTAATAAAGTAGGAACACATATTGACTTAAACGCTACAAACTCAGAATATTTGGCGTCATTTATCTTATTATCTAGCGTGATGGTGCTCTGATCGAGATAGATAACAATTAATTGCTAAATTCGTTGCGCCCAAAACTCAATCCGAGTTTGTTGGTCTGAAGGGTTACGTTCATTCATCGACATAGATGATATCTATATCGCTACGATGAGAGGGATAAGCAGAAGGTTGAGTTAGAACTAGGTTAGCGTGTGACGAGGAGAAGCAATTCTAAATACTAAGGAACACTTGCTCATCAGGTTAAAGTTGAAGAAGTATGTAGAATGGTGAATCATATATGCTCGGAATAAGATTGACATGGAACATGGCTAGGAAGCTATTGAAGCTCTCTTGTGATGAACAGCTCGACCCCTATTGATGCTTGATGGGATCACATAGGGACAATATAATACTCAATATTTTAACTCTGATTAATAATGGAACACATATTTGTTAAACGTCTTATTTGGGTCATTTTCTATTATCTTAGTGAATGGTGCTATTTAGTAACATCTAATTGCTAATTCCGCTGCGCAATCCAATGTATGTTGGATGAGGGTGTTACAGTTCCCGTATCTGAGGAAGCAGAGGTTGGTAGAACTAAGGTTCTCGTGTACGAGGAAGCAGATAATACTAAGGAACACGTGAACAGGTTATAGTTGAAGAAGTTGTAGATGGTAATTTTGAGGAATATGTTGAACATGGAAATGGCTAGGAAGCTATTGAAGCTTCTAGTGATGAACAAGTCGACTATGATGTTGATGGGATCACTAGTGCATATAAAACTCAATATCATGTTGAGTCTAGTGAAGATGCAGGTACAGATGATGATGATGAAGATGATGATTTTTTGGTAGATGAAGAAAATGAAATAGCACAGCCTGCTATTAATGTGCATCTATTTTGTATTAGCAAGGATGTTCCTTTTGACAACATTGGTGTAACTAATCAAGTCCCGGATGATGTTTTGGAAGGAGAGGATGTAGATGTTGTAAATTCGGATGGTTTTGATAGTGTTATAGGAGGAGAAAGTTAGATGAAATGAGAAGAGAAATGGAAGGAGTTAGGAATGATAGTGTTCAATGAAAGTACTCATTTTACACAGGGCAGAAATTTGCTAGTGCAAAAGAGGCTATAGACAGAGTTTACATGCATTCCATTAAGAGCAGAAGAATGTTGAAGCTACATAAGAATGACAACATCAGGATTAGAGCAATATGTTAAAGAAAAGTGCCTGTATTTACAAAGTCACAAGGTATTGGACCAACTGGCCCAAATCAAGGTAGGCCTAGTGGATCAAGTGGCCCAAGTACTAAGAGTAAAAAAAGGAAGAATACGGGTACCAATGATGACAGTCAAGCAGCTTTTCTGCTTTAGATGCACATGATAAAAAGGATCTATGCCTTTGGGTCTTGTATGTGGGCAAAGACAAACACACACAAAATTGACTGGTGAAGACACACAAAGATACACAAAAATGTCTCCAATCTTGGGAAATCAAACACTGCACTTATAAATTCTTGGCAAAGAAGATTTTTGATTAAGCCATGGTTAATCCAGAGATCCTAGTTAAGGCAGTTCAAGACTAGCTCCAACATGAGCTAGAGCTTCAGGTATCTATGAGTAAAGCATTCAGAGCTAAAGCTAAAGTTAAAAGAGAGGTTAAAGGACATCACGTTTTGCAGTATGCTATGCTTAAAGACTGTTGTTGAATTATAGTCTGCAAACCCTAATACCACTATCAAGATTGCAGTTGAAATGAACATTTATCCTTCTTTGCCTACTAGGATGTTTAAGAGAATATATGTTTGTTTCGAGGCATTAAAAATGGGTTTTAGGGCCTATAGAAGAGAGTTGTTAGGCTTAGATGGTGCTTTCATGAAGGGGACATTTTCAGGCCAAGTATTGGCAGGTGTTAGACTTTATTCAAACAATGGAATTTACCCATTGGCCTATGCTTTGGTTGAAGCTGAAAGTAAAAGTTCATGGTGTTGGTTCTTAGAGTGTTTAGGTGATGACATAGATCTGCAGCTCAATTCAAATTTCACATTTATCAGTGATAGACAAAAGTTTGGTATTATGCTTAATTTGTAGAATTCATAACTACTACATCATATGAATTCATACTTGATTAATAAATTGGTTCATGCAGGGTATCATTCCAAGCATTAAAACTGTGTTCCCAAGTGCAGAGCATAAAATTTTCTTGTGACACATACATGAAAATATGAAGCAGGGATGGTGTGGACAAGCATACAAGGATTTGTTATAGAGATCTGCATCTGCTTCAACTGTTATGGACATTTAAAAGTGTATGTTGGAGCTTAAGAAGATGAATCTTAAGCACATGAATTGTTGAACAAGATATCACTAGTATATTTGGCAAGATCTCATTTTTCAGGTAACACCTAAATTCAGGGACGAACTGTGTCATTTAATTATTGCCATGATATAATAGATAAACATGTATAGCAATTAAACATTTCATATTTATGACTTTTAGGTAGAGCCCTATCAGATTTATTGCTCAACAACATACGTGAGATCTTTAATGATAAAATAGTTAAAAATAGGGACAAGCCAGTTATTACACTTTTTGAATACATTATGGGGTATTGCATGAAGAGAATATTAAATGTACAAAGTGTTATTGACGAATGTACTGGTCCTTTGACCTCTACTGCAATTAGAATCATGAAATTCATTAAGAAAGATGCTCATTTAATGATAGTGCAATGGAAGAGAGGTTTTAAGTATCATGTCTCAAGGTTATTTTGTGACCAGTGTGTAGTGGATGTAATGGCTAGGACATGTTCATGTAGGAAATAGGAATTGACAAAGATTCCTTGTAAGCATGATGTTGGAGCTTGTTGGAATATGGATTTGAATGACCGGGGGCACCACCCCTAGAAGCTTAGGTAAATCCTTGTTATTGGTTGGCTACATAGAAGGAAACATACTCTCATAAGGTAGAACCAATTACTGGGAGAACTCCACATGTTTAACAACACTTTTGCCACCAAATCATCATGTCCAGGTAGGCAGACCAAAGAAGAAAAGAAAGAGGTCCAAACATGATGATAAACCATTTGTGAAAGATAGTAAATTATTTGTCAATCATGTGGAAACATTAGACACAATAAGGCAACATGTAAGGGCAAGGTCGAAAGTCAATAACAAGTAGTTATTTGAGCTTCAAGTTTTAAGTTTTTGTTTGACCTAAATATCATGGAACAATTTACAAGGTTTTTTTGTAATGTAGGTGGCAACAATGCAGAAGCCAGTAGTAGTACATGTGGGCAAGCACAACAAGAAGAACCTGTTGTTGGTCAACATGGTTTTGGTGGTTCAGGTGTTGGTGTTATTATAGGTTTGTTCGCTGCTGGTGAGCAACCTGATGTTGGTGTTGGAAGTCAAAGTTCATCCCATACTAGATGGACAAAGAGAAGAGTACAAACACAAAGACTTAGTCCACAAGAAACAACTCCCACTCAACCTGCAAGTCAACCTTTAACCCATTCTCCAGTTCCAGTGATTTGAAAAAGGCATGCAAATGGAAGAGAAATGAGTGACGATATACCAGCACAGTCAAGTGCAGTATGTGGTGCAAGTGAATGGTCTATTATATAATTCCAAACACTTAAATGTTTTAGTATAATGTCTGTAATTCAAGTCCACATATGTGGCAAACATCAGAGTCCACATTTGTGGCAATTGTCTAAGTCCTTTTACAGGAAAACATAAAAGTCCACTTCGATGGCAATTTTCTAAGTACACTTAGGTGGCTACTTGTGGTTATTGTTCATGAATAATTTCACTTGTTTAGGACTTACTTAAGTCGTTGGTGACCTATTTTACTTATCTTGGCAAAAACATGTCATTAACATTGGAGGTTATACACCGTTGGTCCCTGATGTGAACCCAGATTGCCCGTTTGGTACCTAGATAACAGTGAACACAATTCAATCTAACATATACTCCGTACTCTTTTAGACTTTATAAGTTAAACAACAATAAACTAGATAACCACTAAATTGGCAGATAAGTCAAAGCAAGGCTTTATTTGCTTAAATTGGTGAGAAAAAGGTAGGTCTTTTGACGGGAAAATGAAGAATTGTGGTTTAAGTTACACCATTGGTCCTTGGATCCAAGTTACACCATTGAATCGTCAAACCCAATTACACCATTGGACCCTAAAACCTAAGTATTTAAATCGATACCAGACTTAACACTTCAAAACACTTTATTTTGCACTTTGATTCTCACCCATCAAACTTAACACCTCAAAACAAAATGGCAACAAGTGATAAGGGTAAGTTTGTGGATGATGACAATCAGAAGGGTAAGTCTATGATGTCTCTTGATGAAGACAAGTATTTTAAGAAAGTTACACCTTTGGCTGAAGAAATCATGGTACTAACACACAAGCTTATTCAAAAGAAAAAGGCATAATTAGATAAGGTTAAGTTTATGATGCATGTGGAGGATGACATAGATTGGTACACTGATGAAATGAGGAAACATGCTGAAAAGGTTGCTGAAGGATTGATAAAAATAGCTTAAAATGTTGTGTTAGCTAGAGATGAATGATGTTGGTGTTTGTTTTTGATGTTGTTTTTTTTTCTATGTTGGTGTTTGTTCTCTAAGTTGGTGTTTGTTTTTGAAGTTTGATGTTTAAATTTAAGCTTGTACACCACTAGATCTTGTTATCGCATGTGTATTTGGAATGTTTAAATAAGCTTTTGTTTAACTATTACCAATATAGTTAGTTAAATGTCTTATGCACGTATTTGCACTAATATTATGCCATATTGATAAAAGCATAGTCAAAGCATACATATAAGAGGTTTGTGGACTCTTGAATTAAAATCATTATAGGTTGTCATTCACAAGTGAAATACTCTTGACAAGTTAGCAATTGTATACAACGATTCCAACAAAGCTATTTGACTTACCAAGACATGTGAAAGTAAACAAATACTCTTTTCAACATTCAGAACAGAGCATACAAACTATGAAGACCCACCATCCTTATGGAATACCTTAACCATATTTTTCTTTGTAATGTTAAGATAATGATGAGTTGATTGCTTAGGAGAAAAGATAAAAACATTATGAAGTATCAAATCCGCTCCTGCGGTAATCACCTTTCCAAACATCTCATCCGTAAGCACTTTGTAATGAACAGTACCGCATATTGTACCAGAAAGGTCTTTTAGTGTTACTGTGAGATCGCCCAGCGCATTCAGAGTACAAGACTTGATAATTGCAACAACTTTCTCAAGTTTCCCTTTCTTGAGAAATTTCTTGATATCTCCAAAACACCCACTCATGATACCACCATCAACATTTACATACTCAACCGCGCTAAGCCACGACCCACATGTAAAATCATCATCTTACCAACATCCTTAATAACTTTTATGATATACGCTTGTGTAGACATTACAAATTCCTCCCCACCTTCCCGAGTATCAACTATTTTATGGAGCTTAATCGCTTGAACAATACCAGCAGGACCTAGTATTATCCTAATGAGCTTCTCACCATAATCATCAACTTTATGGTTTTGAGATGATACTAGGGTTTGGGTGGTGGTGGTTGTCTCATGGAGTATATGGGGGTTGTTGCTGAGACAGAGGATGGGGGTTAGTTTGATATCAGAATCGTCTATATCAAGGGCTTGTTCCCATTCATGATTTGGTGGTGAATTTATTTTTTTGTGGATTCTTGCGAAACTGCTTTACTTTGATAACAGTTTACACTAGTCTTAAATAGGGTGTAAGGTAAACTATGTTTGACGTTTTTGGCCAGATATTCACTTGTAATGTTCTATAAATTAAATAAGGTTAATTGTGAATTTGGTGGGTTTCAACTGCATTAGTACACCTTCTATATTTAGTCCTTCCCTGCTTACCTGCCCATATTACTACAACTGTCCACATAAGTAGAGAAAAACCCAAGAGCACACCACGTGTCATTTTCATCTAAATAGTTACACTTTCACTTAGTTTCCAAAAAATATGAAAATCACTAA
This sequence comes from Tanacetum coccineum, assembly GCA_026074375.1. Lineage (NCBI taxonomy): Eukaryota > Viridiplantae > Streptophyta > Magnoliopsida > Asterales > Asteraceae > Tanacetum > Tanacetum coccineum. The sequence continues at coordinate 14,337 of BQNB010083429.1, forward strand.
CGATAAACATAACATCTTCACATGGCTGACAATGAAACTCAATGTTCACCGAGTCAAATATGTTTATCAGACTCTGATAGTGAGTTGTTGATACCAACACCATGGTATGATGAGTCCAAGAACGAAAAAGGGCAAAAATGTGAAAAGAAGAATTCGAATGAAAAATATTCTTGTTTGAGATTGACATTACGTTTGGCATTAATGCCTTTGATTTAGATAAAGGAACTGAGGTAATGAAAGACAAGGTTTTCCAAGAACACATATGTGAAGAAGAGGTGCCTTTGAACAACAACATAAGGAAACTAAGTGGTGATCTTGTAGAGATGCCAAGTGAAGCAGTGGAACAGGGGATGGATGATCACGTGCCTGATGAGATTGATGGTGTTAAAGGTGACAAACATTCCGATGTTAGTATAGGTGGTAGGAAAGGTAACCTTGAATTTTTGGTTTGTATACAGGTTCCAAACCATGGTGGTGATGAACTGGTGGACAAAGTAAGACCAATGAAGATGAAAAGGGTGTATGTTGATTAAATGCATAAGATAGTTACTGAAGATGAACGTCAATGCTGAGAATGTAAATAATGGGTCATTTATGTGTTATCTTCTATTACTTAATGTTTTGGATCTTAATTACCCTTGTATGTATTTGTTGTAATTCTTTTGGTATGTATATGTGGTATGATTAAGAGAATCCAATTATGAAAGCGTACTAGTTACGCAAGTTGTTTCCATAATTTTGTCTAAAAGGTAACATTGTTGATCAAATAGAGTAGTGGTCAAACACCGTTAGAAAAATTATCGAGGGTCTTTGGATAAAACAAAACGGGTGAACGGGGCTTACTTCAGGTACAAATAGTGTAATTACAACTAAAAACCAACAATGTATCATCTTAACCATACATCAGACTGAAACGATTTCATTAACAAACGAACTTGCAATTATACCTTCATTAATAAACAAAAGACCGAAATGTTAACAATATAAACCTACACCCAAAACCCAAAAAGAACCACCTACTACCCAACCATCTCCCATTCACAGAGAATGAAAAATTCAACCTCCTTATGGACCCGACGGTGCAATTGTAAAACTATCTTCCTCTGTTTCATCACCTTAATCAAATCATCCTTCTAAAGACTCTTAAGTTTCTTATTCGTCTTGTACGCCACAGAATTTCCCCTCAAACGTTCAAGCTCTTCTATAAATGACCGCCTTTCATTTACACTTTCAAGCAAGTGCATCATTAAATTGGAAAGATCATTGGCTAACTAAGCTTCCCGTCGCGTCTCCTTGTCAAAATGAACAAGTAATTGATATGGAAACTTGGTGGAATTTGCAGGATCCTTGAGTTCCTCGAGACGAACAAAACCACGAGCAGCAGTCATAAAAAATGGGTTTTAGGATGGTGAAAGGGTATGTATGTGTGTTTTTGGATTTGAAAGGCGATAAATGAAGTGGATTTAAATATAAGTGAATATACGAAGATGAATCGACTACACATACGAAGGGTTAAAAAACGCAATTATTACATTAGGAAGGTAAATGTAAAACGCGGCTAACGTGTGATAGCATAGTAGTCAATGATTTCAAGGACCAAGCGTGTAAGTAATGTGTAGAAGATTAGGGTTCGTTTGGTAGAATGTAATGAAATATTAAATAAATAGAATAAGCGACGTAATAGAATAAATGATGTAATGTAATAATTCATTACCTTTATTAATAATGTTTGGTTAGTATGATAGGATGTAATGCAATCGATAAGAAAAAGACTAAAATGTTCATAATTAATAAGAAGTGTATTTAATGTGGTTAATTAATGGTGGACTTTTATGTAATTTTAATTACATTACGGACATAACGAAAAAAAGGAGGGTTCCCCTATGGAATGAAAATGGTAGTTTTTGATGTAATCAATCATTCATTATAATGAAGCATTATATTATATAATTGCAAACAAACAAGATTTTTCCATTCAATCGTAATAACCGTTTTCATTCCAACTTTCATTACATTATACCAAACACTACGTTAGTGTGTATTTGGCGGGAAATAGAAAACCAATAAAACACACTGAGGGACTAACGGTGCAAGTTATAAATACGCAAACAAAAAACCACTTAAAGGTATTACCAATGGTCAAATAGTCTATACGTCCTTTTGACTAAACAAACTCACAAACAAAGTCAAAATTAGAAAACCATTTCAATAATGTATTCATCTTCTTCCATCCCTCCAACAGTGTGTAAATGTCTGTTTCCAATGAGGACACTCACCTCTTGGACACGTTCAAACCCTGCTAGATGATTTGGTGTTTGTTGTAATAGATATGTAAATTGTTTCATTTTTCTAGATCTTATTTTATTAGATAATTATAAATTCTCATATTTTCAGCAAACAGGAATCAAGCACTGTAAAACAGGGCATTGGTTTGATCCGAAGTTAGAGAATGAACGGTACAAATCTCATTTGTATGAGATACATCTGCTTCTTGATCCTTCTCAAAGAGAAGAACTAGAAAATAAAGTAAGAAGGCAAGAAGAACTTGTAGTCCTTTAAGTTGAATTTGCTGATTTAGAAGCTCAAATGCAGCAACTCATGAAAAAATTAAAGAAAAGGCAAAAGAATGCTTTCTTTTGAAAGTCAAATGTGATAGTCTTTGGGGTAGTAGCTTGGTTTATGCTTGTTATGAATTGATTAGTTGGGTTTTATTTGTTGTTGTTGTCATGCTTAGCTTAGGACTAGATCAGTTGTATGAATTATCCTAGTTCAGTTGTATGAATTATCTTAGATTAGTTGTTATTCTTGTAATGGATGAATTAATTTCTTGTTTGTTTAAGCTTTTATGTTTTTGGTGCCAAATGGTTATACATATTATTTGAGTTTTCTAAATCGTACCAATGAACCCAATTCAATATAACATATACTCTTGTAGATTTTATAAGTCAAACAACAATACAGTAAATGTTGACTTTATTAGTCAAACAGATTAACACATTTATCAACAACAATATAACTAACAACCGAATCTATTCATTCCACCAGTCAACACAAAACCACATACATCCCAATATCATAACCCATTACCTACTAAGATATTCTACCAAAAAGCTAATATGTGTTCGACCAATTTCCACCAAAAAAGCAACTATTCTAAAGCTTCACAATGTACAGTAAACGTAAAACCCAAACATAACTCAACTGATGATGAGATATTTCATCAACTTTAGTCGCTTTTCTTCAATAATAACAATGATTTATTCAAGCTCATTACGTGACCTCAACAAACCAAGAATAATTTAAACAAACCTTTGACACATTGGTTGATCAAACAACCAGATGAAGTTAATATAAGTTGGACTCTGAAAATATAAAAAAAGGGATGTGTAAATAAACAAAGAAAATGACTTGTTACATATTTTTCCAACCGTTCATACTTACAAATGTAGGACAACTATAGAACTAGCGATCAGGATTCCGATTAGTCCACAATGTTCTGATCACGGCTTGTAAACCACACTAACAATGAACCATTTACTTATTTGTGTGTTTTAACTTGCAAACCATCATTTATAATATACAAAAATGATCCGAGGACCAATGGTGCAAGTGGAAAACGAAAAAAAACCAAACAGTAAAAGTATTTGTTCGGATTTTGAGCTAGGGACCAACGGTGAAAAATGAAAAATTTGAAATCACTAAAATGTCCATCGTCAAAAAGTCAAATAAGAGGAAAGTAACACTAGTTATGTATAACGAGGCTTGAGAGACTAAACGGGTAACAAAAATCGACTTTAAAAATTAATGACATCGACCTTCATTATTTAAAAACTAAATTCGCAATTGAGCCCGAGTTCGGAGAGGAACAATGTAATTTACCCAAATTTTTTTTAATAAACATCTAGTTACCTAATCCTGAATTTGTGATGATACTCGTTATATCTTAACGAGTTTTCCTTCTATCTTAACTCTTAACTCCACAAAATAATGGGATGGGACAGTTCCCACCGCTACTGGATAGCTGTGTGCACAAGGCTCAATGCATCATAAAACATCTAATCAAACCTCTATAAACAGGCATTCATAATTTCCTTATTTAACTTAACCCATCCTAGAGTTACATGCAATAAACTAAACCCACGCTTAAAATACAAAAAAACTCCATCAATGGCTACCCCAAAAATGAGTCTCAAGCTTCTTTGTGACAAAAAAGGCCAAAGGGTTCTATTTGCAGAAGCACCAAAAGAATTTGTGGATTTCATTTTCCACATATTCTCTTTACCCCTAGGAACCCTCATTGAGTTCATTGGATCAGAACAAATGGTAGGTTGTTTAGGTAAACTCAAAGACAGCATTGAAAGCTTTCATGGGACTTACCTCCAACCTGGTGTTAAAAAAGATAACATCTTTAATCCAAAAACACCTTTCAATGGTCCTGTTATAATCGCTCATCCTGTCGCTCAAACGCGACTCTGTATCCGATGTCTATATGTCCAAATTGTAGTGATTACATGAATGTTGCGATGACACGGATACAGCCCAAGGACGTAGAGGTAGTGTTACTTTATTTCTCCATTGCATGCTAAAAACAGCTAATATTTGAGACGATAAATATAATACCGAGAGAAAAGAGTTTGTATAAAAAGTACACTAGTGACTCAACGACAATGGATTGATCGAAGAAAAGTATGTTCCAAGGCATAAACATATGGAGCAATTTTATTTTATTTTTGATTTTGCGAAAATTTTATATATTACGACTTAAGTATAATTTTTTTCATGGAATGATAAGGTGGAGGCTGCAGCTATTGAGAAGATTAACAAGGGTGGTGGCTATGTGAAGGAAGTGGTTACTTATATGGTGATGGATGATCTAGTTGTGAAGCCTATGTCTACCATCTCGAGCATCACTCTCATCAACAAGTTTGGAGTCAAAGATCTGAGTCAGCTAGAGGAGAAGATGGTCACTTTTGGAAAAGAAGAGGTATACATCAATATATTGCTTTCCTATATGATTATGTAATTGTAACAATAAGTAAATAAAAGGTTTAGTTTTTATCACACAAATTTGTATTAAAAAAATTAAAAGGGTTTTGTTTTCAACTATACACACCTACCAACTTCATATAGATAAGAGCTTTTGCACATGCGTAACATTTCTGATTCTGCTAATGAGGTGATAAGATTAATTATAAGCTAAAATTTGCCTTACGAGTTAATGGCTTATCTAAGTTAGTAAGTTTAAATTGAATTGTTTACAAGTAAGCCGTATTAGTTTCTCAAAATCTCAATAAGCAGACTAGGCCATAAATAAGCAGATCTTAAAGCCCCAATACATGTAATACAGAGTAATGTAATTTTGCGGCGTACTCGTCCATACTTTCTTACGTTTCTAAATTCTAATGAACATAGTCTTTAGGCTAATTATCACTTAATATAAAAAGGTGGTGGTTGTGTCCTAATTCTATCCTTCCAAAATGACAATAGGGCCTAAAGCTCTTGAAGGCATCTCTGATGACGGACAAAGTGCTGACAACCATCTTTATGCATTAGAAGTTGGTACATTAATATGGACCATGTGGTCATATGGATCTAGCTAGTTTAATCAAAACATGCATGTATCTTTAGGCATGGTGGTATGTGGTTCTCCTTTCAAGTCTTTGATATTTTGTGCCTTTAGAAGAAGGTTAAAACGCTATGTATTTTGGGTACTTTAATGTAATGTATATATTTTGTGTATGTTTTCGTTAATGCATCTGTTGGATTATGACCATATATGATTAATATATGTTCGAAAATATTCTCGAGCCTAAGGGGACGCACACGTTTATATGTTAAATGACGAGAAAATATATTAAGGTAATATATTAAGTGAATAACAAATGATCGTTAAAAGTTAACGAGTATTAAATAATTAGTTAAACGTTTAATGGTTGAACATGAGGGACTAATTATTAATAAACCAAACTTTTCTTTTATCCCTAGTCGACTAGAACAAGAAGTCGAACAAGGATTGGGATACTAGCTCTATTAATATGGGTTTAATCTTTCATTATGGGTGTGACATTTCAGATTGAAAACCCTAAACTTTTCCTTGTGCTTTTCCTTTTAGTCGACCGGTGTAAAGCAACCTTTCGGGTATTTGGTTTTGTCTTCCGATCGAACCAAAACAAACGAACACCTTTAGGTTTCGTTTTGAATTCGATCATCACCACTTGGTGATTATTTGTTTGCTCGTTGATTGATTCAAGAAAACAAGAAAACAAGAAAACAAGAAGATCGTTTGTTTATCCACTACTAGTACTAGCATACCTCGTCGTTTGCTAAGAACGTATAGTGTGTGTGGAAGCTTAGAGGAATCATACTTTGATTCTTGGAGGTTTCGCGTGGTATTATACACACGCGTATATAGAAGACGGTGTTTACGGTTACCTTTAAACGGTGTATCGTTTCGTGCTAAAAGGTACACTTCTTCTATTCTTGTTAATTAATGTATTCTGCATGTTATCTTTATTCCGCTGCGTACTCGTGTTAATTAATATGGTTAATTAGATTGTAAAACCCAACAGCATCTTCAGTTGCGGTTATTTTGTTTGCATTAATTGTGTTATCCTGTTTTTGATGTCACACCCTACCTAAGAGTGAATTGAATCACTTTCATGATAATGTTTAGGTGTCTAACCAAGACTATATATTGTTCGAGCAAATTTCCGTAGATGCTCTTCAGCCCTGATCCTTAGGAGCTCCGCTGCTACTCCTTCGTCTCTTAGGCTGAAATAAGAAAGAACACCGTTAGCTCGCCCCGGGTTTTGAATCCGAGACCAAGCTCCGGCGTGAGAGTAAGTGTATGCTTGGTATAAGTTTTAGTGAGAGAGAGCTAGAGAGAGAGTAAAGAGAAGTGTGTGTATATAACTTGACCTCTTCATGTGTGTGAATAGTTCTTTATATACTACCTGGGCTTAGCTCCAAGACACAAGTATGGTGGAAGCTAAGTTGTCTTCTAGAGGCAGCACGTCAGTCGCCAGCATGTGTCAGGCTTTGTCTTGTATGTCCAGGTTGTCTTCTAGGGGAAGCGTGTAAGTCGCTGGCATGCATCAGACTTTGTCTTCGGGGTCAAAGTTGTCTTCGTGCTCAAGTACTTGTTGTGGGCCAGACGTCTGTGATATTCAACATTGTACATCAGCCGCCAGAGACTACTCTGATGGGGACAATGCTTGCTCCGTTGCTCTCCGAGGGCTAGCTGCTCCTGACTTGCTGGTCCTTGCCTCTTGAGGGGACTAGCTGTTCTTGACCTGCTGGTCCTTGCCTCCTGAGGGGACTAGCTATACTTGACTTGCTGGTCCTTGCCTCCTGAGGGGACTAGCTATACTTGACTTGACCGGTCCTTGCCTCCTGAGGGGACTAGCTATACTTGACTTGACCGGTCCTTGCCTCCTGAGGGGACTAGCTATTCTTAACTTACCTCCTAGGCAGCTACTACTCTTTAGTTATTACCCCTGGACCTAAGGTGGCCTTCGTCACCCTAGCTATTCCAGTGGACCGTTCTAACATTGAGTAGTTTACCTTAGGAAAATTAGGAGTTAATAGTGATTGTCTCCTCCTAAGCATCCGGAGGAGACCATACCTCATCATGTCCCCCCAGTCTAGTATCAACGTGTTTTAAGTAGTTGGTGCTAGACTTAAAAAAGAAAAGACTTGTCCAATCAACCAAGCTACCCCGTCGTAGGGTGTGTCGAAAAATAAAATAAAATAATAACTTTTTTTTTTAAAACCGCGCACGATTGAAGCGACTATGTTATTACTTCGACTCGTTGCTACGGAACTATCGAGACGTGCCTAGACCAACAAGCGCGTGTACCATGGGCTTCTTGGGCCTAACATTACCCAAGCCCCTCAACCCTAGCTTTTTCAAGATATTATAAATACCATCCTTACTTAGAAATTGGTAGATTGGTATTTCGGGTCCCACGGATGGCGCCAATGTTCGAGCAAATTTCCGTAGATGCTCTTCAGCCCTGATCCTTAGGAGCTCCGCTGCTACTCCTTCGTCTCTTAGGCTGAAATAAGAAAGAACACCGTTAGCTCGCCCCGGGTTTTGAATCCGAGACCAAGCTCCGGCGTGAGAGTAAGTGTATGCTTGGTATAAGTTTTAGTGAGAGAGAGCTAGAGAGAGAGTAAAGAGAAGTGTGTGTATATAACTTGACCTCTTCATGTGTGTGAATAGTTCTTTATATACTACCTGGGCTTAGCTCCAAGACACAAGTATGGTGGAAGCATAAGTGTGTCTTCATAGAATGCAGCACGTCAGTCGCCAGCATGTGTCAGGCTTTGTCTTGTATGTCCAGGTTGTCTTCTAGGGGAAGCGTGTAAGTCGCTGGCATGCATCAGACTTTGTCTTCGGGGTCAAAGTTGTCTTCGTGCTCAAGTACTTGTTGTGGGCCAGACGTCTGTGATATTCGTACATCGTACATCAGTCGCCAGTGTACTAGCTCTGATGGGGACAATGCTGCTCCTTGCCTCCCGAGGGGGCTAGCTGTTCTTGACTTGCTGGTCCTTGCCTCTTGAGGGGACTAGCTGTTCTTGACCTGCTGGTCCTTGCCTCCTGAGGGGACTAGCTATACTTGACTTGCTGGTCCTTGCCTCCTGAGGGGACTAGCTATACTTGACTTGACCGGTCCTTGCCTCCTGAGGGGACTAGCTATACTTGACTTGACCGGTCCTTGCCTCCTGAGGGGACTAGCTATTCTTAACTTACCTCCTAGGCAGCTACTATTCTTTAGTTATTACCCTTGGACCTAAGGTGGCCTTCGTCACCCTAGCTATTCCAGTGGACCGTTCTAACATTGAGTAGTTTACCTTAGGAAAATTAGGAGTTAATAGTGATTGTCTCCTCCTAAGCATCCGGAGGAGACCATACCTCATCATATATAATATAGATGATACTGAGTAGTCCATAAACTTTCTGACGGTTAGCCAAATGAGACGGATATGGTTGTGTATTGGATCTCAAAAGAGACGGATATGGTTGTGTATTGGCTCTATTTTGATAGACTGTTCATGTGAATGAATACTCCAATCAAACAAAATTTATTATTTCAATTAGTTTAATTGCAATTTGTAGTGTTTTGAATTCTTAGTTGAGAGTTGTAAGTTGTAACTCCAAGTCTCCAAAGACTGTAGAGCTGGACACCATTACCAATTTAACCCTATATAATTAAATCATCATATACACCAAAGATTTATAATCCATCAATATGGCTACCCCAAAAATGACTTTGAAGCTTTTGGTCGATAAGAAAGGCGGAAAAGTGTTATTTGCAGAGGCTACAAAAGAATTTGTGGATTTCCTATTTCACATTTTCTTATTATTACCTCTAGGAACGCTTATTGGGTTTCTTGGATCGAAACAAATGGTGGGTTGCTTAGGTTAACTCAAAGATAGCATCCAAAGCTTGGATAGAACATACCTTCAATCTGGTATCCATAAAGATGATATCTTCAATCCAAAAACATCTTTTAAAGGAAACACGTTTCTGTTGTCGTATGGTGCTTGTTCTGATGGTGAATCTGGAACATCTAACAAAATTTACAGGTGTTCAAGAGCGTCAATGAATTGCAGCTTATTATATACTCGCCAAGCTTGCGGGTCAAATGCTACATTGTATAAGGATGCAGTATGTCCCAATTGCAGAGGTTTAATGAATGTTAAGATGAATTCGATTTTGCCTAAGGAGGCGAAGAAGAAAAAAAGAAAGTTGACGGGAGGGTATGTAAAAGAAGTAGTTACTTACATGGTGATGGATGATCTTGTAGTGAAGCCCATGTCCACCATTTCAAGCATCACTCTCATCACTAAGTTTGGTGTCAAGGATCTTAATCATCTCGAGGAGAAGACGGTTTATTTTTGCAAAGATGAGGTTTTATTACCGTATCTATGAAACCATTGTTTATGTGTGGCCGTATTTAATCTTGATTCTATATATATATCTTGTACTTTAAAAAACAATTTTAGTTAAACGTTCGTGTTTATTTTGTGAGCCACAGTTTGTCGATTTCAAATGTGTTTTCATGTTTTAGGGATTAAAACTGTTGAAGAGTGCTTTAAAATCTAATACCGTGCTGACAAAGGTCTTTCTTAGCAAAGCCGGCAAAGGTAATATGAGCTACAAGAGGTCAAAATGCCACGAGTAAATGAAAGCATGTTTACACAACATCTAATGGGGTTTGGTTCTTTATGTTTTATTGATATCCTTCTTTTGTCTTTAGTATGGCACTTCAGATTGTAACCATTTTGAATAAGGTGGGTTTTGTGATATGTATTAAGCCACTCATTATAAATCGGGAGCTTTATGGCTTAAACATGTATTTGATTAGACGAACAAACAAGGATCTATAACAAATGATTACATCGAGGTGTATCGGCCCACGTGTTGCGATGGGTTTAGGCATATATATTTCTCATAACTTTGCAACATAATTTATTAGACAGTTGTATACGATCCGCAAAACTAATCTAATAAGTGTTTCAATGACTAATTTGACCAAATATTATGTAACCAGAAAACTTATAATTTTTTTTGGACTAGAATCCTCTAAAGTTCAAATGAACTTTAGTTCCCTCACAAATAAAAAGAAAACTGGGTCTCGCAGTGAGACCCAGTATTAACTTTGTGAGAGAACTTTACCTCTAAAGTTCATTTGAACTTTAGAGGATCCTAATCTTTTTTTTGTTGTTGCAAACATTAGAATAGTACTCAAAAACTACTAATTGACTGATACGCCTCGGCCTACGGGCTTGGACGTGACCCTCTTGGGTTGCGGTTTGGCCTGGGCTCGGGTCGCGGCGTATCAACATCTTCAATGATGACGATTGAAGAGTACAACATTCACTAAAAAAATACAATAATTATTTAGTGACACGTGTTTTTATGACACAAAAAATATCACTAAATTAAATCTTTTAATGACACTTTCAAAAAAATGTTAACAAAAGCATAAACTTTAAAGGAGATTGATTCTCTCAATCAGCAAGGCATGAACTTCGTTGGTTATATCCACAAGAAAATGGGAAATAGGCTTCATACATATTTCTGGGACGACATCTGGAAGGGGGATACTGCCCTCAAAATCTTATATCCCCGTATATACGCTTTGGAGACTAATAAGAACATTTTTGTTGCTTCGAAGCTGGGCCAAAACAACTTGGGTTTATCTCTTCGAAGGATCCTTAGAGGAGGAGTTGAACAATCTCAACTCGAGGCGCTGCGTGAATTCTCTTATAATACAATGCTCGTGGATTCGATGGATAGGTGGTTATGGTCTTTGGAGGGCTCAGAAATTTTTTCTGTTGCGTCCGTGAGAAGAAAAATTGATAAAAATCTTTTGCTGATGGTTTCCTCCAAAACCCGTTGGGTTAACGAGGTTCCTAAGAAAGTTAACATTCACGCCTGGAAGGTTAAGTTAGATTGCTTACCGACTAGACTTAATATCTCAAGACGTGGTATGAGTATTAATTCTATTTTATGCCCGATTTGCGACAAGGAAGTCGAATGGTCTAGCCATATATTCTTTCATGTCAATTTGCTAGAGAGATTTTCGCTAGAATAACATCTTGGTGGGAAGTCCCGTTTTCTGAGATTTCTTCTTATGACGAGTGGTTCCTTTGGTTAATGAATCTTCGCCTCCCCCTTCTTAATAAACAAATGTTGGAAGGTGTTTGTTATACAATGTGGTGGAATATATGGAGTTTCCGTAACAAAAATATTTTTGGTCTCGATCCCCCTAAGAAGGAGATGATTTTCGATGACATAGTAAGTCGCTCTTTTTTTTGGTGTAAGTATAGGCGTAAAATGTCGTTTAGTTTGATTGGTTGAAAACCCTCATTTGGTTTCTTTGTAAGTCTCTAGCTCCTTGCTAGTTTTTTAATAATATTTCGCCGTTAAAAAAAACATAAACTTTAAAGATTTAATGACACTTTTTATATGCAAAATATGTCACCAAGCAGCTTTAGCTCAGTTGGTATCCATTTTCGAAAACCCATTGGCATACTAAAAAGATTTTGTAGATAAAAGGTTAAGGGTTCGCGTCTCGGCTCCTGCCTGCTTCAGTTGGTGTCTCACTGGGTCCAGGAGAGTTGCCGGAGCTATTTCTTATGGGGTGGATAATGACCGATGCCAAAAGGCTGCCTACTCCAGTTAGTGCCCCCACTGGACCAGGAGAACTATTCCTTATGAGGTGGACAATGGTTGGTGCCAAAAAACACCCGGAGGTAGGGTGTTCCCGCCAGCTCACATCATTTGTGGATATACAAAATGTGTCATAAAAAAAACCATGTACTTACATTTATTCTCCACTATAAATAGACTTTTACCTGCTCGACTTTTATCATACCTTTTTTTAATGTGAAAGAAGCATATACAAATTTTATTGACACTCTTTTTATTCCTTAAGTGATACTTTTTCACTTGTTGTGACATTTTTTTAACTTTAGGTATGCAGTTTTTTGTCATTAGAAGATAATTTTTTTAGTCATTATTTGTTGTAAGTTCTCATGATCCCTTATTTTTCAATCTTTCTTGATGTGTTTATCAATTATAAAATCATAAAGAACCAATCTTTAAAATAATTATAAAGTTTAAGTAACTTAAACATTGACGTATACACCTTAACATTTGGCAAATCTTTAATATGTCAGACGGCCATCACTGCATAGTTATGGGAATTTATAACGACAAATAATTATTGTTGCGATATTTTACTTAGAATGCGATGATTAGGATTCATCTGAACACGAAATATACAGAAATATTAGTAAGCAATTCTTATAACATAAAAGCGCAATAAACAAAATACTACACTTCTACATTAAACCTCGTCATGGTTAAAAGCTTGTTTAACAATGTCATAAATATTAGTGTTATTGAATGATTAACACAAAAACCCAATCTTCTTAAACCTTTTATATGTAATAGAGATATAGATTAACAATAAAAAATATTGTACTTCATAGTAACTTAAGACATAACACTTGAAAACTTAACAAATGTCTTTAGAAGGGGTAAGGAAAACAAAAATTAGTAACTTCAGACATATATACGTTTCAAAACTATCAAATCGTGAGCTTGTTTTCGAATACTTTATCAAACTCACGTGCTTTTAACATTTGTGAATGGTCGTTTGTAAGAAGGGGAACATGGTGGCTGATAGTATAGCGTCATGGGCGTTTAGGATGTACTAATAATGTAATCTCAGAAGGTGAAGTTTCAAATTATGCATCCGTGTTAGATGTGAAAGATGTTATATTGTCTCATCATTACTATAAAAAAACTTATCAAATCTCTTATATACTAAAGAGTAAATTGCAAAAATGGTCATTTTAGTTTGGCCAAATTGCAGATTTGGTCCGTCAAATTTCGAAATTACAAACAACATCTGTATTTTGAAGGTTTGGCTTCACTTTTGGTCCTTTGTCGAACTGAAATGACTAAAATACCCTTCTGCAATTTGGCCAAACCACAAGGACAATTTTTGCAATTCTCCCTTTCTATTAGTATTATTATTATTATTTATTATATTTTATTTATTATATTTTTAAATTGTTAGTTAGTTGTATCAGAATAAGCAATCTAAAACAACCCTTTTATGGATTAGTTTCTTTTCCGTAAGGTTCGTGAATTTTAAGCATCATTGACAGTTAAGTACCTCTTCTTAAAGATACATCTTATTGTCTTAGAATTGTAATATTGTTTGTTGTTGTTGTGTTAATTTTATATATTGTTAAGTATGTTTCTATTAGGGGTGTTTGGTTACAGGGTTTGGGTTTTGAGGGTACGAAATATATCCTCTTCAGATAAGATAAGAGTAATAACCCGATATTTAAACATTAACCAAACAACATACACCGATTTGTTAGTTTTAATTTTTCCCCCAGAACATACATGCTATTAGTAACTGATCTTGAATAGCGACCACAATTATATATGTTTCACATGCATTTAATTTAATTTATGCAGTTTGTGAGGCATATTTTTAAGTAATGAGACTTATATTTAACTTAGTTGCTGTTTAGCTTATGGAATTTATGTTTGTGCTATTTGGTTGCAATTATAATTATGTTAACTTGATTACTAATTTTTGTTTGATTTGATTTTGCTAGTTTGCTTTCAGTTAATAATTGTCATGAGTTATACTTTAAGAACCTAAATTGTTGAAGTATTAAAAATCACCATACTACCCCTGTCTCATTTGATCTCTTTGTTGATTTTTAAGCTCAATTTGGCTGTGTATACAATGGTAAGTTTGAGACTTCTAATAGAAAAAAAAGGTGAAAGAGTGGTGTATGCTGAAGCTGGTAAAGATTTTGTTGATTTTATCTTCACTCTCCTCACTTTACCAATCGGGCCAGACATCATGCTCTTAAACTGCAACAAAAATTTTGTCCGTAAATTCTACCAAAGTATCTCAGACTTTCGCAATGATCATTTACAATATGACTAAGAAGTTGGCTCAAAATGTAAACATTCGTATTTTACTAGTTCCTCGGTAGTTGGAGATGAATGGTGGTCCCCGTCACATACCCCTACCAATGCAAAGTTCTATTACACGTGTGGTGGCGTGTGCACCGACTTTATACTTTCCCCAGTTGCTGATGGTGTCTGCAATAGATGTCGCACAACAATGGATAAGATTGTGACACACTATGT
>BQNB010083430.1:2090-20561 GCA_026074375.1 Tanacetum coccineum
GCACATTTAACTTATCAGTTTCATATCATTCAAACATCTATGAAATATGAAAACCTCGATTAATGCTCGATTCTATATATGATATCTGTCATATAATTAACGTTGGCTTTGCAGTTCCATCATGCACACCAAAATTGGTTACACATATCCAAAGTATTTATACAAAATTGATAAACATCAAGACAATAAAGTTTAAAAGCTTTATCGATTTAAAAGAGAAAATTCATGTTATAGACTGTCGTAGTCAAACATGACCCTCTCTTCCTATTATGGTCACGCTCTACCGCTCTACCCATTTAAATGATCGACACGTGTCCAGTTAAGTGTACTTTGTCTTGGCCCACAAATCAGTGGGCTAGCCCACTACTTTATACAAAATTACTCAAATACCCTTATCTCTTTATCACCACCAACATTCCTCACCATCTTTTTTCTAGACTCCGGCGACACCACAACCGCTCGACTGCTCCAACAACACCGCTCGACTGCTCCACCACCGCTCTACTGCTCCACCGCTACCTGCTCCACCATCACCTGCTCTACCGCCACCTGATCCACCACCACCTGCTCTAGCCAAAAGTTGACTCTTGTTCACCATTAACAAACCCTTAATTCAAACTAAAAAAAAGAAAAATCAGGTTTTGGGTCAAGCTTATGCTCACCCAAAAACACACAAACATAAACTTGAAAAACCATTCCCAAATCTAAACACAAACTACGAGGATGGCTCTGTTT
Source organism: Tanacetum coccineum (assembly GCA_026074375.1). Classification (NCBI taxonomy): domain Eukaryota; kingdom Viridiplantae; phylum Streptophyta; class Magnoliopsida; order Asterales; family Asteraceae; genus Tanacetum; species Tanacetum coccineum. The sequence goes on from BQNB010083430.1 coordinate 2,826, forward strand.
ATAAATTTTTTGAAATCCCTAAGGATTTTAAGGCTATCTACAAGTTTGATATAAAAAAACCACAAAAACTCCTGTTGGTTGTTGAGCGGCGGTGCACCGCTGTTGTACACAGTTAGCGACTCAACGTGATCAACATTAAACACGTAGCTCTCAAGAACTTCTTGCAAGAACCCACTTTAGGTATGACTTTTTGACCAGATCTTAGACGACAACCACCACATGATCTGACATATATGAAACCACCACCACCGTATCCGACCGGAGCACCTATCCGCTACCGGATCTAAAACTACAACCACCATATTCGATCGGATTTGAGACCACACCTAAATCTTTAATATATTATGGGTTTCTGATAAAATGATAAAATCTATATATTCTACTATTTAAAGAAAATATGCCATTTTTATAACTTAAAACCAGCTGCTTATATTAAAAAAGAAAATTAAAATCAAAAAAAGATTTATGGGTTTAGGTTTTTTTCTATATATAAAATGATGAAATCCACATGTCAGAAAAAGATAAAATGACGACTTTTTACAATCCCATAAATCAGAAAAAGATTTGACTTTTTACAATCCACATGTCAAAAAAAGATAAAATGATGAAGTCTATATATTCTACTATTTTTTAATAATTAGATCGACGGTTATCTAGAAATAGTTCAAAACAATAAACAAAGATTTTTTAATCCTATATACGTATAGTCTTATGTATTGTAATAAGTCATTGTGGATTAACTTGGATATATTACCATCCTTATATTATAAAAGATCCAGTTTTTGGATATTTAATCCGCATTGTTAATGACTTCGGCCCATTAAAAGCTATTTATACTTGACAGTTTCTGCAGCCTCTCCATTTGCCTCTCATTTAATATACCATATGATTAATTGTTGTTGTTACATAATCAAGCCATGGAACATCACTTTGCATAGCCTCTCCATTTGCCTGTCATTGAATATAGTATATCAATAATGGTTGCAGTTATAGAATCACAAGCTATGGAGCATTTACAAATATGGCATTAAATGTTTACAAGTAAGAATCAAGCCATGGAACATATAAACACCCTACGTCTTTCTACATATTTCTTAGTTAAATTAATTCCAAAAACACAAAAAGGTAATTCAATCTTATTTCTTATACATATAAAATTAGGGTTTGTCATAATTTGGTGGCTTTCTTAATCTCGAGTTTCCTGTTTGATTTGATGATTTTGAGATTGAAGGGGAGAGTGATCAACAGATGCGTGATGCATAACTTTGGTTTTATAAAAATCTTACTTAGGGTTTAATCTATTTGAAGTGATTAATTAATCAATTTTTTTGTTTTTGTAGTGGTTAACTATAAGGCAAATAGTGGTTTATATTGATTGGACATTCATTGCAAAGAAGGGAGTTTCAACATATCATCTGATGACTAAAAGACAGGGTTTGCAGAGTTTCTCACCAGTGGTCTTACCAGTAAACTCATTTCATTATACCATATCCTATTAAAAGAACCCAGAAGTGCAGTGATGCTATGAATTGGTGTTGTTAGTTCTTATTGAATTTCAAAAATCAAATCTACATTTTATACAAGAGGAGTTACAGCTGTTATGTGCTATGTATGTGTTTAAAGTTGTAATTAATCTAGGTTATAAGTATTTAGCTGATGTGTGTGTGTATATAATTTTTTACACAGCGTTACATACCTAATGTTGTTGAATGTGAGCTTATTTTAGCAGTATTTAATATCTCCCGTTGATCGTCAATGGTTTATAGCAGCTTCTATTTATTTATTTCTGCATTTTAACCCTAACTCGGAGTAACTTGATAAAGTCATGCATTACAAGGTCACTAAACTCTGATATTGTGATACATATGTTTTTGTTCACAGACATCCCCTATAGGGCGATAAAGCCTTTAATTTTCTTATATGGCATATGAAATTTCTTGCTTGATCAAGGAAATAGCTATTATATTGCAAAAGGGAACCATTTTAATGTTTAAATCACATAACATACATGTGTAATTCACTCTTATTTGTTTGTTAACTTCTATTTTTATTTTTTATGTTTGCGCCTTTTAGGGGAAATATGGTGGATGCCTTTAGAATGCGCATAATGCAAACGAAGGAACTGGGCACATGTCTTGTGAGGCAGATTGGAGGTTGCTCTTTCTTCTTTATGAGAATTAGCAATGTCTACATCGTGGTTGTTGTCAGTAGCAATGCCAATGTAGCATGCATGTTCAAGTTTATTGTGGAGGTAATGCAAAATTTGTTGATTCTATTAAATGATACTGTACTTAATTGAGTTATCCTCAATGTCGATTACAGTGTGTGCTAACTATGAGTTCTTAGGTAGTGAAACACTACAAGTGCATGATCGATAGTTTTTCGATCGTATTTGCAACTAAAACAAGTGAGGTGGTTCAGAGAATCTAGGACTATGTTGGCTCAAGAAATACCCCTCTAAGGTATATTCCTACATCTTATTCATCAAAACTTAGACCTTAAGGGGGTGTTTAGCTTTGCGTTTCAACGTTAGTTGTGTGATATGAGATAAATTGAATCAGATAATAACTAAAAGAAGCTGTAGGAGTTGGCGTTTGTATGCGCCTCTGCAGTTTGAAAATGTGATCATCAAATTATCCACATTTAGTCTTGGAAAAATTCTAATTATTTATAACTTGCATTTAAAATGACCACTATAATTAGAATCAGCTCTGTTGCGGGCACTCCTATACTTATTTTTGACCCCTTTATATTAGAAATTGATTTTCTGCTACATGGAAACAGAATTACTATCAGATAATTATGTTTAAAACGCAATGCAAAACATCCCCTTAATATTCTTTGTTTCTGGGAACTATTAAGTGGTGGAATTTAACAATTTTATATCTTAATTTTTCGTGGATATCCCAGCTTATCTCTGGATCCGACAACGGATTGCTTAAACTGTATGACATTCAGCAAATTGCAAAAACAATGAGTGTTTAGAGTGAACTGTCATTCTATATACCAGGGCATATATGCAGCGTGTGTATATCAGCTTGTTACCATAATTAAGGTATGTTTGGAAGTTTTGAGGCTTTATCATTTGACGACTTTGAGATGTAGTTTGTTTTTTAATTTTTTGTTTTATGTGTGCGGTTCAGATCCTCTTTGTGAAATTGGGATATATGCGGATACCAAATGGTAGAATTATGGTGCGGTGGGATTATATAGTGGAACAGTATATCTGTAATTGAGGTAAGTGGAATGATCGAAAAGGTTGATCACTTGGTAGTAAAAGCATGAAATGTATATGAGAAAGTTGTTTTCTTTATGTAGCAAAGTGGTCTTATAATGGTAATTATTTTAACTTTGGATGTTTTATTCCATTAGTGTGAAATTAGATTAATATTTGCGTGGTTATGGCTCTATGTATCTGACTTTGACTTTGTCAACTTAAGTATCTTTTACTTTTAGTTATAAGCTACGCGTATATGAGTTTTATTACAACACATGTATGTAGGCTTTAGTCTTTTATCCATTATAACACATGCATATATTTCGGGGACTATGAGGTTGGTCTTTTATTGGGTCCATCTTGGTTACTTAGCTGTTGGCTTATTGTTAGCCTTTGTTTAGATTTAGGTGTGTTCTTTTATAGAGTCGTCGTCTTTTGGTTTGGCATGTAAAGGTTTTAGGTCTTTGATTGAAAATAAGAATTGATGATGTCCAAAGTATCCAGTTGGGTATTCAAAATTGTATAATTAGTGACTACATTATGTACGGTTTCCTATTGAACTTAACGGACAAGAGACATGACGGTCAGTTTGTTCAATTGGTAAACAAACCGTTTATATGGTCAGATGTTGAAACAGCCAAAACTAATAATACCCTCAACAAATAAGCTGTTCAAAGTTAAAGCATTTTATAAAAATTATGTGCATCAGTTGTTTGATACAGTGCTCAAATGAAGAAAGTAGCTTAACAATCCAATTTTTCCCACAGACTAAGCCTGGTGCAACGCACGGGTGTCGACAAGCCTCGTAATAATGAGAACCACCAGTTTTATCATTAGCCTAATTGATAATGAGAGATCCTAAAAGAATCTATACAGTTTTTTTGTTAATTCAATTGAAACACACTTGCACTTGAAAAACAATTTTAATGAATGAATCCACAATTACTTCGTGTACACTAAAACAATAAGTTTTTTACTTTTAAAAGAAAAGTGGCAATAATTTTTATCTTTTGTTATGTGTAAATGATCCGACTGGTGTTATAAAATGAGAATTAAAGGGTAAAATTGTCATGTGTTAGATCATATATGATATTGGGTATATTTGAAATTTAATGATTAAAATGGGTATATATGAAATTAAAGTAGACTTTGAGGTGATATATGAAATTCTTTCTAACTTTAAAATACCATGTTATAATACCCCACATGTTAATTAATCATATGTGTGTCATGCAACGTATATACATACTTGCATCACATATTAATAAAGATGAATAGAAATTGCGTACTTGTAACTATGATTTGAACCAGAGGCTATTTCGTTGTTTGCAAAAACTTTCACGATGCCCAACCAAACTTTTTCAGCCATATGTCAATATCCTTTTTCTCAAATTTTCTAGTGGTTACCCAATTTGAGTATCACGTCTTTTACAGATTCTAATAGATTTCAATATATCTTTCACAATTCACCAATCATGATTATCACTAAAATTATTGTATTCGTTTGTTGGTATTCGTGTCTCGATAATCAAAGATTGCTTGGATAAATCTTGAATCGTGTATAGTTCACTAGTCGAATAAAATATTTCGACCCTATTGTGCCTTGGGTCACACGAAATTCATATACGAGATAAGATAAGAACACACTCAAATTCTAGGCATAATAATGAGAGTAAAAACATGGAGAAGATTGCATGTGTTGTTATGATTCTTCATCTTTACATGAAAGACCAAAAATGATGTTTATGTATAATAAACAAATAGTGGTTGTAGGGAAAAGTTGTGACTCTTGGTGAAAAGTAACAACTTTTTAGTAAATGGTCACAGACTTTCAATTACGTTATGAAATTAATTTGTGACAGTTAAAACTGTCACTAACTGCAACCCTTTGAAGGCATATGTCCATTTGCGACGATCAATTTCTGTCACTAACGCAAACAACCATACCTTTTGAACCATGGTGACGAATGGATTTCTATCACTATAGAAAACATCCAAGGTCTTTACCCCTTGATATACATTCACAACCTTTACCATTATCGCACTTGAAATCAAGTTAATAGTTTATACAAGCGTGCACTCCGCACCTCCAAATTCCTATTATAACTTAATTTGAAATCCATTTGGTCTAGGGTAAATCACCATTACACAAAATGTTTTATGACACTAAAATCACCAACAGATCATACCTTTAATGGTAGTTGATCAAACAGTTTGATGATGTGTCATTTTATTCACTTTTTTGGGGTCATTTAACCCCCAAAATCATGCAAATATCTCCATTTATCGTGTTTAATCATTTCTTTATGTCATTTTAGCAATTAAAAGGCATTTGGTGGAAATACACGTGACTTTGACTCAATTTGAGAAGAAACGGGATAAGATTGCAACTCTACACGAAGATTATCAAGATATGGCATACAGTGCGTAGAGACGATGTCACAATCTTTTGTAATGACGTCAAAGTGTTCAAGAGACGGCATCAGGATCTTTTATGACGACGTCGAAGTAGCCGACTTTGAGAAGCCCAAAGAAGATTCTATGGAGTGACGACATCGCAATTAACAAGCGACGTCATCGCAACTTAATCCCTATATATACAAACCCTATTTTTTGTGTTTTAGTGTGAAAAACTTCAAGGAACGAACCTATACTTTGTAGCAGCATTTTTAGACGATTTTTAGGGTTTTCTAACCCTTGTGTAGCCACCCTAACTCCATGTTTAATTGAAGTGAAGTTCTTTATCCCTTTTAATCTTTCGATATGTCTATGTATTGTTTGATTAATTGTTCTTCGCTTTCAATTAACATGATTGGCTAAATATAATTTATGTTTGCTTATGATTGCATGAAACCTAGTTGTTTATCTTTTGTTATTACTTCTTGTTAATGATGTGCGCGTTAGGCTTTAGAAAATTAGCTTCTTAATTGCATAGCAAAGACATCTAGGGAAACGCGACTAGGTTAGATGATACCCACGCAATAGTCTTCATACTACCTTGCCATTTGGGTGGATTCTGAGTTAGGTAATTAATTAATTAGATACTTACACATTCCATTACGAGGGTGACGGGTAATAAAATCAGAGACGACAACTAGAGAGTAGTGCATGATTAGGTAAACACATTTGTTTAACCATAAGAGTTTTCCATCACTTTTAGTTTTCTGCAGTTAGTATAGAATTAGGAGTAGTTAATTAGTTTAATTAAACCCCCTTCAAACCCGAGATTTTACTTGCTTTCTAAAAAACATAAAAACACAAAAATAATCTTCCCTTAATTCTTAGACCTTAGTGACATTCGATTCGAACCTACCCAAACTATTCCCCTTGAGAACAATAATAACCCCCAGAGTCTTGCCCATACTACACTACAACGGTTAGGTACACTGCCTAGGAGGGTTGTAAAACTTCGGTTTGCAATCAACCGCACATCAAATTTTTGGCGCCACTGTCGGGGAATAGTCTAGGTTTCAGATTCTATCTAGCTTAGGTCTACTTACAAGATTCCTATCAGATGAGATTTTATTTTTCTTTTTATAGTAGTTTTCTTTTAGTCTATCTTTTCTTTGTGTGTTTGTTTGTAGTTTTATTTTGTCTACATAACCAAGTCTTCACCATGGATAACACAAACCCACCATCACCACCCGAATCACCAACCTCACTAATCGAATGTAAAGTTTGCAAGCTTAACTCATTCCTAGAATCATTAAACTTAGTCCCCCATCATCTAGTACACAAATTGTTTGCACGAAAGAAAATGATGAAGATGTAATGTTTGTTGAATTAATTAATAAGTATGATCCTAGTGAGGAGGAGTTAGAAGAGGACGATAATGTAGTAGTAGGAGAGGAATTAGGTGTAGAGTGCTTTGATAAATTTCCGACTAGAAGCGAATTGGCATTTCATAAGTACTTAATGTATGCCCCAATTCCATATTTCTTTATGAGAAACCTAATCGTTGTAGGAGGAAGTCCTTTGAACTATAAAATACCATGCAACATAGAACACATACATGTATGGAAGGCCTACATAGATCTTAATTCCCCTATAAACATCATGACTCATACGCAATACAATTGGATCATGAGAAAACAACTGGAACCTATAAATGATCTGGAGAGACTTAGAGGAATAAGTAATTTTACTAGAAGAATTAAAGGAATGCACATCTTTGTAGGGAATTTCACTTATATTTCGGATTTTCTTATTGTTGAGGATATTAGTTCGGTTATAGACCATAGCTTATCACAAGTAGTGCTTAGAAAGCCATATGTTGAACTATCTAACATGACTAATGATTCAGCATTAGGAATAGTAAGGTTTACAAATGGAGCCAAAGAAATTGCTTATATGATGCCCCATAAGATAGAGCAAGTTAAATCATTATCGAATATGGAAAAAGAGCACAAGTAATCAGTCTACTATAAGAATGAAGAGGACAAGAGGAGAGGAGTAGATTATGTGATGAATAAGTGATGACATCAAATAACGTTACTTTATTATATCATTTATCCTATCTATTTTGCCCACTTTTATATAATTATTCCAAGAAATTTTAACGAAGCCACTAGTGCTTGGAAGGATAAACCAAACTTTAATTGGGCACGAGCTCAAACCTTCACAAGTCCACAAAATGGCTCATTCTTAACGTACTCTTCCAATGTTCCCCACGGACCCTTCAATTATCAATCAAAACTTGAAAGGGTATTGTCTGATTTTGATTCTCATCAAGAAAGAAGATTGTCTAGTCTTGGGGCCCAACTCAAGCAACAAAAAAATAAAGTAATCAACAAGATCAACACATTATGGAAGGTTGTTTTGGACAAATTTAACAATGCATCCACTCGTGACATTGCAAAAAATTCCATTGCTCACGTAAATGTTGTATTCCATAATCACCTTGAGAATGGGGCACCTCCGAACAAAGGAATCATCAAAAGTCCATTAAAATTACTTTATCTAAAATATCAAGCACAATCATCTTTAGGAGAACAATTTAGGAACTCCTCCTTTCCAAAACGCATACTGTAGACTATCAAATCACACAACAATCTAAGAAAGAAAGAAAGAAATCTAGAGAGAGAGAGAGAGAGAGAGAGTTGTTGGAACAAACTAGAGAGATAAAGAAATATGTTATTAGTGAATGAACCAACACCCTCTCCACGAGATGGAGAGAGCTTTTATGGTATTACAATAGGGCGTCCATGGGCCTTTAGTGCCATGGACTTGGCCCAGTTAGCTTACTTTTACACAATGTTTAACTAACCACTTAACTACGAGCTACAAAATACATATTAGGAGTGACCGCGACTTTTTTGTATTTCTAAAAATATCCCCCTAAGGGAGGTCACTCTATTTTACAAAAACTTAAGCTTAGACGTCTTGCTCGTTAGGATTTGAATCTTTTCTTTATCTTGTGAAATGTGATGTAGTGATTATTTGACTTTAGACTTGAGCGTGTTCCTTTAGCTTGACTTGCCTGTGATCATGAGCTTCTTGATATCATCAGCTATATATCATCTCTTTTCATCATCTTGTGATCTTTTGCCTCTTGTAATTTTATGACCTTCAGACCAGCTCATACCTTTCTTTATCTTGAAAGCTTGTATAATCATCTTTCTTGAAATTCTTTAACTATAACACTTTGTGACTTCAAGGAAGACGTGCAATATCATAGTAGCGAAAGTCTTTTGAAACATGTACTTGAGCTTTCATAATGTCTTTACATATGTTGGTCGGCTATGAGCATGTGGCTATGAATCTGACTCGTCTTGGGCCAACTGCTGCCACCATCTGGAATACATGCAGGTTTAGGTTAGTGATAATCAACAGATATGGACGAAAGTGTCTTTGTCACTTCGTCGAATATGGTTGTCATAACCACGGTCCCCCCTTAATCAGTATAAATACTGTTTGTGATCAGGTAGAATTTAAAAGAATCTCCTTGACAGGGTTTCGCAACTGCACTAGCCGTTCTCGTTATCGGAGCGTCTCAAAGCAGACAACACGGTAAGAGTGAATATGTGAGTTACTGTCTCACAGATTGAGTCATCAATTCTTAGTCTGGACCGAATTGATATCCATTGTCACAAGTTTGATCCATATAGGATCTCACAAGTCACCTACCGCAGAGCTTGTTTGATGTTGGACGATAAAACCGTGTGACATTTGTGGACGATACATTTGAGATTGTTGTTGTTTCTGGTAATTGGTTGGTTAAACGAAGGTCGAAACGATGTATTTAGATAAGTAGGTTGTTGTGGTTCATATATAAAATTTGTTGCTGAAAATTAATGGGTGATAAGTGACCGAAACGATAATTGGAACCCGACGTTGGAACGTTTTGTTGACGTATGTGTTTTGGTGTTTTGATTTTGAGAGTTTTTGAGACATTATGGCAGATGAGAAAATACAGTAAAATTGGTTTAAAATTGTGTATAAAAAGGAAGAATTAATGAGATATCTATAGAGTATTTTTTTTATTAAATGACTGAATGGTCAACTTTTGTATTGTTACGAATGTATTTGTGTCAAAAGTAAGTCAACGGCCCGGTAGAGATTAAGACCTAGTCCTTTTTTTTGCTAGAGACAGTATCAGGTGAGGGGTGTACTAAAGGAAGACACGTCTTACCTTGTGTCGACCGGGGAAGACGACCATCTATTACGTGGTCTAAGGCTAGGCACTATGATGAGGTCGACCGACTCGGTTGACCATGGTCTCGGTCGGTCACCTTATTAGTGTTGCATCGCTCGGTGCATGGGTTCATGTCTTTATATTCGCTCCTTCCGACCGGTTGTCGGGCTATCATTGTGGCTTATCGAGTGAGTTCACATTTAATATAAAAAAACTTTTTAAACTTTAAAAATTTAAACACTTTAACACTATAAATACCAATTCATTACACCATTTTCTACACAATTTTTATATACACTTTCATCAATTTTTTAAATGGCTTGTTCGGTTTCACATACCATCGATGAAATCCAAGCTTTGGTTTACAAACTAATGAACGAAGATAAAGCTCGTCAAAAAGCGATTATGGAGTTAGCCGTGCAATCTAAGCTTGTGTTCTCGTATCGTTTCATGCGTTTATATTTTTATCTATGTATTGTTTTTAATTACGATTTAAATTTTGTTGTTATGTAATGTTTTTTTATTATAATTATGTAATGTTTTTATTTTTAATGAAATTTAATTTTGTTGTTAAAAAAAATTGAAAATTAAATAAAATAATGAAGGTCATCTTATAGTGGCAAAAAGTCGCTTGTAGATTGTCGGAGAGAAAAAACTGATGTGGCAAAGAAAAACGTAAGTCGTTGGTGGTTCTTATATTATAGTAATCCGTATAAAATAAAATAAAAACCTATGTATACCCATTTTAATTGTAGAAGCAAGTCAAAGGGATGTGGGGGCCATATGTGGGCATTTGTTTAAGTTTGAGGTATTTGGGGGTGAAGACTGTTGATATGACATGCATCATAAAACCCTCGTGATCGCTATTCCCCTCCTACAACTTACACTGCACGAACAATTTCTCCAAATATTATTAATATTCAACCTGATATCAAGGAGGTATTTTATTGAAAAATAATTTACATATCTTAATGTAATGTTCAAATCATTTTAGGGTGTATGTGTGTATGTTTGGTATTCTCAGTTTGGCGTAGAAATTTGACCCGTGCATGCAGGGTACCGACCGACCCTTTATGAACTTCCCTATTAAGGTTTGCGAATTGCGATAACCTGAGGTTATCTTTTTTTCTGTAAAGGCCTTGTACGGTGAAAATTTTAATGCCAAAAGATACTTACAAATATAAAAGAGGAGGGATGAACCTCTCTTTATCCACGCTAAATAGCACAACCACATATGTTCAAAAACTTGCTCATATTCAAGACACTAAAATTACACATAGACAAGGGAAAATGTGAGAAAAAATATAGCCATACAAAAGACACACAAGCACTGTTCTTGACATCAACCATGCAGGCTACGTTGGGTTATTGTCCAAGATCTTCCATGTCTTCCTCATTTGATCAACATAAGAACTAGGCTTGAAACAAATAGTAGTCAACTTTAGGCGAACCACTTCTAGAATCGATTTTTTTTTTTTTTTTTGTTTTTTATTTTTTTTTTTTTTATTAGAGTTACACAACTTTCTTCACGGTCTTTCCCCTTTACCAATATTCGATTATTCCTATCTGCACACACATAGTAGAAGTCGCAGCAAGGGACTAGACGACCCACTATACTCGTGGTAGGCTTGGTGTTTGAAATAGGCTCAACCTAAGTTATCTTTAACCGGATGAAGTGTACATTTTGTTAGATAACCGAATAGTGGTCCAAACCCGTATGTGGCCTTCGAATCTAAGTATGTTGCTTTATAAATACCTAATTAATAAACATAGTTTCTCACGGGGTTTTCATAATTCGTCCAACACATTTACGCTTGTGGAATAGTAACCCCTATAGTATAATCCACTATTTGGTGAAATCCTTCACTTCCCTCTGGTTTCTTTAAGTAGGCGACCATGTTGTGTGTGTCACAGAATTCCAAATTCGCCATTGTTGATTGAGAAAAGTTCGATTAGAGTTCTGGGTTATGATCGTGTATGAGAGTATGTGTGTTTGGCAAAGTCAATTGAGATTATATAGATAGCACTTGAGGTTTTGATTGGACCGAATGAATTTATCTTGAAGAAATCTTGTGATTTAAAGAAATATTATGAATTATCCAGAATAAGAAACCTATAAACGATGTAATTTGGCATAATTATCTCAAAGGCTTATTATTAATTGCCAAAACATGTTTATTCCAAACAGCTACTTAACGGTAGCCATAGCATAGTGACCCAGTTTAGCCTAACAGTACTAAGTAATTCCTAGCAATACTAACTTTTGAGTTACCAGTTTTAACCTTATTTTCGTTCCAAAAAGCATTCCCATCAGCAATTTAGATTTCTCACAAGCTCTCTTTCTGTTTTTATTCTCACTTTATCTCTCAATTATTTTTCTCACTGAATCACTCTGTCTGTTTTTATTTCACACATCTCTCTTTCCTTTTTGTTTTCAATTCTCTCGGTCTGTTTTTGTGTCACACATCTCTCTTTCTGTTTTTGAAATCACTACATCTCTCATTTCTTTTTGCTTACAATTCTCTCTCTCCGTTTTTATTTTCTCTCAATTCTTTTAAGCTTACTTTTTCTCTCTATCTGTTTTTGATTTCTCTCAATGCGCACCGTATTAATTATAACAGTAGTACTAATTATACTTACTAGTAGTAAGTTAGGCCAACAACACTAACTTGAATTTCATCATTAGCTGCTGTTCCATTCCATTTCAAGCATCATTTGTGCATAATCCGCTGCACATTAACACAATTAACCTCCCCTCAATTAATACTTCTGAGGTTAAGCATTCCTATACTTGCAATCAGATATTGAAATTTGCCAACATCAAATGCTTTTGTGAGCAAATCTGCAACATTCTGATCTGTGTGAATCTTGATCATCTGAATAAGCTTCTTCTCATTGGAATCTCTGATAAAATGATGTCTAATCTCAATGTACTTAGTCTTTGAGTGAAACACTAGATTCCTAGTATGCAGTGGTTGCTTTCATTGTCAAAAAAATCTTGGATTCATGAATTTATCCATAATCCAGCATTTGGATTGAGAATCCAGAGTACTTTTCCACAACAACTAGCAGCAACCACATATTCTGCTTCAGTAGTAGAGTTGGCAACAAAAAACAAAATGTACAAACTTTACTTCTTGCATTGCTATGAATTTCAATACGCTTCCTAGAAATTGCAACCTCTGTATGGATTTTGTAAACTTGCCACCAGTTAGTCACTGTCTGTATATGCTTACAAATTACTATGGTGAGTGCCTTAGGATACCAAAGGACTAATGTAGGTTGACCTTTTAGTTATTTAAAGATTCTTTTCACAGCATGAACTTGTGAAACTTTAGGTGTGACTTGGAATCTTGCACAAGCACATACAATAAACATTATATCAGGCCTTGAAGATTGTTTTAATTACATCAAATGAGCCAATCATGATCTTTTTATAACGTGAACATTAACTTCTCAGCATTTCATCCTTCATCATAAGGCTTTGAAGTCTATTATAGTGTACTTGCTGTCTTTACAGTTAAAACCAAACTTCTTCAATATTTCATCCACTACTTGTCATTGAATGTGAAAATACCATCATCCTTTGCATCACATGCAATCCTAAGATGAAAGTGAGTCCACATATAGAACTTATCCGACTTCTTGTGCATCCAATTTCTCAAACCAGTGCATAAAACTCCTTTTTAGTAGATCCAAACATGATATTTCTCAACATGTACTTGGGAACTAGTAGAATATCACTTTTAAACTTCTTTTAATGAACACAGTCTTATCTATCTTGACCTCTCTGAATCCATTGTCTATAAATAGGTAGATAATAGTCTCTTACCCAAGCTCTAGGAGCTTGATGTATACCATATAATGCCTTTTCTACCTTATAAACTCTGTCAGGGAACTCTAGATCTTTAAACCCTAGAGGTTGACAGACATATACTTCCTCTTCAATCTTGCTATACAAAAATGCACTCTTCACATCTATCTGGTATACTATAAAGTCTTTGAATAAGGCATAGGCTAAGAACAGCCCAATTGCTTCAATCCTAGCAACTGCCCCCCCCCCCCCCAAAAAAAACAACCCCAAACCCAAAACCCCCCAAAATAAAATATAATATATATATCCCCCCCCCCCCCCCCCCTATATTATTTTTTATTTTTTATACCCCCCCCCCCCCCCCCCCCCCCCCCCCCCCCCCCCCATTTTAAATCGTTTCGATCAAAAACATATCATAATATATTCCCTTTCTTGAGTTGTATCCCTGTGCAACCAGCTTGCCTTGTTCTAATCACAATACCTCTTTAATCTTTCTTATTCCTATCCAATCATTTAAGGTTTATCATCAAAAACAAACACGTATTATTAATCGGTTAAGAGTTATGGGGAAAAAGCCACAAAGTACATACATGAAGCTTCTTAAGATTTCCAACTAATCCTGGTTTTAGCATCCCACTCTTAATTAAATATATCAATTTTTCGTTCCTTCGCGAATTTCCGCGAACGCCTTAGCCTAAAGTTAAAGGAACAAGCTAGACATTAAACACCTCGCTCTGGTCAAAAATTTATTCTTATTCTACCTATTAGGAAAGTTAAAATTGTGACAAAACACTTATTTTATTTTTGATTTTTTTTTAAAATTTAAAATTTTGGCGGGAAACGGTTACGTTGGAACCAACGGGCAAAGATAGGTAAGATCATATCGAAGATATACTACCCCATACTAAAATTAAACATTGTCCTCAATGTTTCCTAGCCTAAGACTTAAAAACCCCATACTAGAACTCAAAAAGTCGAATGCATAACCCAAGCATGAAGAGAGTATTACAAAAATCTCAAGCCGTTTATTAAGTGTGCTAAAAGATAAATGTTAGTCGATAATAATCTTAGGATATCGGATTTCCCCAAACTAATGGCAAGCAAAGGCTAGGAAGCTCGAGTGGACCGGGACAAAACACCGAACACGAGAGTCTTCAGAAAATTTTGGGTTAATCTTGCAAACAATCTCAAGCACAAACAACGAGAATCGGAAGAGTACAAGCCTCCTCACATCACAATAGAAATAAGAAAGAAGATAGAAGGATAAGCATGGGGTGCCTCCCACGAAGCGCTTTATTTTTGGTAACCGAGTCACATAGCTTGACTCGATCCCCGAATTCATTCGTCCTTGGGGATGAAACAAGTGGAAGAGCAAAATTCCATGAAACATTTAACTACTACCGGCTCTTGAGAAGAAAAATGAAAAGCGAAGATGCCGGGGTCAAAAATGGTGTCCTTATTCTCGGTGGAGGAAAGTAAAGGAGAAACCTCAGGGTAAGTGAGATACGGGAGAAAAGTCCGAATGACAAATGTGAAGGAATCGTCAACTTCAACATTAATCTCACCTCCCCCTGGGTCAAAACATTCGTCTTCATTAAGCTCATAAACATTGTTTATCACGGGCACATCGGGTTCCATGTCGAAGGTTAAACGCTCATATTCGGGAATGGGATCATCGTTAAGCAAGTTGTCAATAATATCCTCTTCCGAGTCAAAATCACTTTCAATACCTGGTGGTATCGAATCATCTGGTCCGGAAAATATATCGATCTCTTCCCTATTAGAGTCACTATCCTCGACGAGGGTAGTAGATGTGGGAAGAGACTCGATGATTGTATGAAAATTTTCCGGCGACCGGGAAGATGAATTTCCGCATAGCAACGACATTCGATTGATATAATCCTTGTGCTTTCTATCAATTCTTAGAGGAATCATGATGACTCCACCAGCGAACTCATGGTGAAGAGGATCACTCTTGGGAGAAAAAATTATCAAAGTATCATGGTCTGATTCATTCTTAATGTGTTGTGGTTTATGATCGAAAAATACATCGGAAGAGAGATTATGGGTGTTATCATTACTAAGCAAACTCTCAAGATATAATACGTCTCCATCTGAGTCATAAAATATCCGTAGAAATATCAACATCAAGAAAAGCATTGATCTCATCAATATCGCCTCCCAGGTCAAAAATTTTGTCCTTGGTCATTAAATCATCAATTGGAGCATCGTACAAAATTTTCTTCCATTCATTCGTTTTAGATTTCAAATCAAATAAATCATCATTCTTTTCAAGAGGTGGTTCATCGGTGAACCCCTCGAGAATGGAAACAACGCTTATCTTAGGAGTAGACGAATCATGGTGAAGTAAAAGCTCAATGTCGTCACCTGGGTCGAAAAACTCATCCTCATTAGAATCGGAAAGAGGTGTGACTAACAAATTCGACTCATCAAAGTTGGAATCATAAGATTCCTTGCACTCGATGTCCTCTAACACCTCATCAAAAAGAGGATTTACGTCACTAGAGATGTATTCGTCATTGAATTCGAAAAGAGGATTCGAATAAATTTTAAAATTGTCTTCCGGAACGTCCTCATCAAATAGTGACTCATCATCACTAGAGGTAAAATCGTCATTTGAATTGAAAAGAGGGTTAGAGAAAGTCACAGATTTTTCCTCATAAATGTTAATGGGAGAGAATTCATCACACTAAGGTAAAATGCACTCACTATCACTCCTAGATGTATCCTCGAACTCACTTGGGATTAGAACAAAGTCCTCAACACTAGACTTTATTACTTCGTCCGATTCCTTTTTAGGAATAGTGCTAAGTTCCTCATTCCCCATGATGAGAGAGTCCCCGGGCTCCAAAGTCGGTAAAACGTATGTGATTACAATAAACGGAGGAAGTTTAGAAATAATATCTCTCAAAGGAATAGATCTTTCCTCGTAATGGTTCAGTCGTGTGAATCTCTTAAAAAACTATCCTTGCATGTGTCATTAACCATTTAAATTGACCTCTCGGTTTAACGTGTGTGCCCCCAATAGGCTCACACACCTCTAGTCGCGTATTGCTTATCCAACTACCATATAATCCAACATTGGCTTCGTTTCAGGTTCCCATGTGTAACATTTCTCATTTTCATGTCATTATACGACTCTATTAATGATCACTATTTATTTTAGTCTGATACGCGTTTACTTTTAATATTTACCTTTGAGCTAAATCGCGTAGGCTAGAAATAAACAATTAATGTAAACGGTCATCAAATAAATTAAAGTTTTCATCCACCAAGTAATATACAATTACTAGGGAGATAATTATGTACTTTAGGTATTTTATTTTTGTTGGTCACGTAAATAGGGTTACGTTTCGCGATAAAATACATTGGGACACACCCCGGAAATACCTAGACTCAAACCAATACCCGTATTAAACACCTAGACACAAAATTAAATAAAATCTTGTGTTAATATCACTTGATTTCCGAAATGGGGTAAGTAAACCCATACAAATCGTCCTAAGTGATTTACTAGATACTAAAAATCTTGCTAAGGATCCTAAAAGTACTAGTACATCTCCTAAGTAATTAAGACATGTCCTAATTGTCTCCACTAAGTTATCACACAATGGATATTAACCATCTTGCTTCTCTTTTGCCTCCTAGACCACGATTACATGCATATATACATGCAAATCTATAAGATTTACTAGCTAAGTAAATCTTGTACATCTTGAGGCTCATTAAAACTTGTACTAGAGTGGTTTAGCATAAAACCATGAGTGATTAACTAGGAAACTTCAAAACTACCTCCTAGGGGACAAACTTGGTTCGGTGTGGGTTGTCTATGAAACCAAGAGAGTAAACTAGTTCCTTGCCTATAAATACACACTCACTCTTACCCTTTTACACTCTTACAAGCTCAAACATACTTTTAAAAGGTTGGAACCCTTCCCCTCTTTGTGTTCGAGTCTCAAACCACCAACAAATAACATTAAAGACTTTTACTCGAGCACACAAGGGAATACGTGAACCAAGGTTTGGGTGTCTACAAGCTTTGAAGCTTTG
>BQNB010083431.1:0-23075 GCA_026074375.1 Tanacetum coccineum
TGGTGTTCTTTTACCAACTTGATTGATTTTTATTGATAATTAAAGACAATGTTTTTATCTTTTTTGGTTATCTTTTCTTTTTTTTTTTAGTTTTTCTTTAAATGATAATTATACTAAAAAGAAAATGAAAATATTTTTGTACTTTTAGAGTTTTTTTTTTTTTGTATTTTATAAGTAAATATTCACAATCTTCAAGCACAAATAATCAAGCTTCGAGACGACAAACGCTTTCACTCCTCCCCGGCAGCGGCGCCAAAAATTGATTAGCTTCTTAAATTACACCTTTATATGATATATAATATATAATAAAATATATATAATAAGGATAATCTAAAAATAATCAATGAAACCGAGAGTAGTATATTGATATTCCGGGCGTTTATCCCCAACGAGAGCGAATTTAAAAAAGTCGAAAGATGTTTGATTACGATGCTTGAATGAAAAGATTTGGATTTGTTTTTTAATTCGATGCAAAAAAACAATTAAGGAAACTAAAAACGAAGCTAGATATGAGTAAAATCCTAAAACGTGGACGAAGAGATGTTAAAAACGTGAGTTTAAAAAAAACTAAATTTTCCAAAAATTTAACCTAAATGATATATAAACTTTTGAAAAAGCTAATATATGCAATTAAAAAAGGAAATTTTTTTTGTAACTTGCAATTAAGCCGAAATAAGCAAAACAAAATGGCAGTATTAGCCAAAAAAACAAGTCAACAATAAGCAATAAAGGACAATATAAGCTAGGATTGTCCTTACATACACTATAGCAGTAAGAACAAAAATAAGGCTAAGATTTAAGACAATAAGCTAGAAAACAAATCAGATCTCGGCAGTACTAACTTAATAAGTTAGTGCTACTAGCTTAAACTCAGTATGCTAGGGCTTAATAAAACACATTGAAATAAAGTATTAAGCAATTAAGCTAAAACAGATATTTACTACCCTATTGGAGATCAAGATAAAATATAAGCAACTAGAAAAAGCTAGAATGGCAATTAAGCTAAAAAATAAAACACTTAAAATTAACTTTTAAAAAGGCAAATAAGCTTAAATAAGCTCTAAACTAAAGACAGTAAGCGGAAAATAGGTAATCTACTATAAAAATGCTAAGCTAATCCTAATAGAGTAGTATACATAAGTAATAAGCAAAAATCACTACCAGCACTAACACACTCCAGTACTAACTAAATAACATACCAGTTAAATTGGAGTTAGTACTGTTAGGGTAAAAGTCCAAAAGGAAAACTAGCAGTACTAATTATGGGTTAGTACTGCTTGTTCCAAACAGCACTTTAAGTTTTCATAGTTAATACTCATGAACTACAGTACTAAAATTTACACTACCAAGTACTACTGAATAACACTACCAGTACTAACTAAGAAATTCACAAATCACTTTTAAATGAAAAAAAAATAGAAGATAAGCACTTAACATTCATAACAAGCATAAAATATGCAACATTTTCAATGGCAATTAAGCAAAAAAATAAGAGTAAAAGTTTAAGAGCAATATAAAGGGACAGATTCAAAGCAACTAATAGACGGCACGAAACATTAAGTACGAGCATAAGCAGGCATAAAACTATATAAATTAGCATAAAAGACAGAAACTAAGCAGTTAATCAAGCACTTGTCCAGTAATAAGCAAAATACGAAAAAGAAAACTTACTTGCTCCCTTGCTCTAAACAGGGATTAAAGAACCTAAATAAGCTCTAAAAACCTACCCAGCTTATAAATAAGCACTCTACTGAACCCATAAGCACTCCTTTTATTTGCTTATCATCCAAAAGCTCAAAATGCCAAATTCCTTACTAATGAAAACTTAAAAGCTTAGATAAGTTTTTGAGAAAGCTTATCCAAAACACCCTGAGTTATAAAAGCTTAGAAGAACTTATGAAAGACTTTTGAAACTTAAAGACACTTGAAACTGGAAAACGGGTTTAAAGAAGAACAAACTTGAATTTCATTAACTTTAAAAAAATTACAATACTTGGGAATTAAAAGTGCATAAAACTAATTGGAACTAAACTAGGTTAAAAACTACATATGACTCCCCTCCTTTTTTTAGGGGCTTACAACTGCTCTATTTATACAAGAACTAGGAAGATTCTAGGTCTTGGCTTGTGCTTCTTTGTAGAGACAGCTCATGTAGTATGTTTCTTTGGTGAGGAGAAGCTTAATATCATCCTGGCCATCAATTTGCCTTTGTCCCCAAGTAAAACGATCACAGCCCTTAAATTTTGTTGTTTTTCTTCGAACCAATGGAGGGGTTCGGATTGCCAGCTTGTTCATTGATCCATGTGGGGTGTGGGGTTTATAGTTTTTTAATGGTTTTTGTTTTTGTTTTTCTTTTTTCCAAAAAAAAACAAACACTCATTAAAAACTATAAAACCCACACCCACATGGATCAATGAACAAAGCTGGTGGCAATCCCGAAACCTCATTGGTTTCGAAGGAAAATACAACAAAATTTTAAGGGCTGTGAGTTTACTTGGGGACAAAGGCAAATTGATGGGCCGGATGATATTAGCTTCTCTCACCAATAAGAAACATACTACATGAGCTGGTCTCTACAATGAAGCACAAGCAAGGACCTAGAATCTTCTTAGTTCTTGTATAATAAAGCAGTTGTAAGCCCTCAAAAAAAGGAGGGGAGTCTTTGTAGTTTTGTAACCCTAGTTTAGTTCTAGTTAGTTTTATGCACTTTTAATTCCCAAGTATTGTAATTTTTTTAAAGTTAATGAAATTCAAGTTTGTTCTTCTTTAAACCCGTTTTCCAGTTTCAAGTGTCTTTAAGTTTCAAAAGTCTTTCATAAGTTCTTCTAAGCTTTTATAACTTAGGGTGTTTTGGATAAGTTCTCAAAACTTATCTAAGCTTTTAAGTTTTCATGTATAGGTAATTTGGTATTTTGAGCTTTTGGGATGATATGCAAATAAAGGAGTGCTTATGGGTTCAGTAGAGTTGCTTTTTTATAAGTTGGGTAGGTTTTGTTAGAGCTATTTTAGCGTTCTTTAATCCCTGTTTAGAGCAAGGGAGCAAGTAAGTTTTCTTTTTCATATTTTGCTTATTACTGTACAAGTGCTTATTAACTGCTTTTTTCTGTCTTTTTATGCTTATTTATGATAGTTTATGCCTGCTTATGCTTACTTAATGTTTTCGTGCCGTCTATTTTAGTTTTGCTTTGAATCTGTCCTTTATATGCTCTTAAACTGTTTATCTCTTATTTTTTTGTTATTTGCCAGTGAATGTTGCTTATTTATGCTTTGTTTTGATGTATAGTGCTTATCTTGCTTAGTTTTTTTTTCAGTTTAAAAAGTGATTTGTGTGAAAATTCTTGTTTGTACTGGTAGGTATTCAGTTTAGTATGGTTAGTGTAATTTGTTCGTACTGAGTAGGTTCATGAGTATACTATTGAAATTAACAGTGCTGTTTGGAACAAGCAGTACTAACCATAATTGTACTGTGTTTTCTTTTGGATTTTACCTAACAGTACTAATCCAAGTTAGTAATGGTAGTGTATTTAGTTAGTACTGGCTAGTGTAGTTAGTGCCTACGTAGTGCATTTTTGCTTATTTGCTTTAATTATTTCTGCTTATATAGGATTAGCTTAGCTTTTTGAGTAGATTTAGCCTATTTTCGCTTACTGTTTTTAGTTTAGAGCTTATTTAAAGCTTATTTGCCTTTTTAGCGTAAATTTTAAGTGTTTATTTTTTAGCTTATTTGCCATTCTAGCTTATTCTAGTTGCTTATTTTTATGCTTGAGTGCTCATTAGGGGTAGTTAAATATCTGTTTTAGCTTAATTGCTTAATTCTTATTTCATTGTGTTTTATTAAGCCTAGCAGTACTAAGTTGAAGCACAAGTAGCATTACTTTTTCATAGTTAGTACTGGCCGAGTCTTTTTGTTTTGCTAGCTTATATGTCTTAAATCTTAGCTTATTTTTGTTTTAGCTGCTTAATCGGTGTAGTGTAGGAACCAATCTAGCTTATTGTCATTTAGTTGCTTTTTATTGTTGGATTTGTGTTTTTGATAAATACGCGCCATTTTTGTTTTGCTTATTTCTGTGCTTTATTGCAAGTTACCAAAAAAAATTTCCTTCTGTTTTAACGTTGCTTATTATTAGACTTTTTTCAAAAAGTTATTTATCATTTAGGGTTTAATTTTTGGAAAATTTAGTTTTGTTTTAACTCACGGTTTTTACTCTCTCGTTCACACGTATTTAGGATTTACTCATTCTAGCTTTCGTTTTTTAGTTTTTCCTATAATTGTTTTTGCATTTAATTAGAAAAACAAAAATCCAAATCTTTTCCATTCAAGATCGTAATTCAAACCGTACTTCGTGACTTTTTAATTCGCTCCTCGTTGGGGATAAACGACCCGGGAATATCATATACTACTCTGGGTTTCATTGATTATTTTTATATTATCCTTATTAGATATATTTTATTATATATTATTATATATATAAAGGTGTTGAATTTAAAAGCTGATTAATTTTTTGGCGCGCTGCCGGGGGAGGAGTGAAGAGTTTTTGTCGGTCTCGAAGCTTGCATTATTTTTGCTTGAAGATGTGAATACTTACTTAATAAAATACCAAAAAAAAAAACTAAAAGTACATGAATAAAATTTCATTTTCTTTTTAGTATAATTCTCATAAAAAAACTAGAAAAAAAAAAGGAAAACCAAAAAGATAAAAAAATTGTCTTTTATTATCAATAAAATCAATCAAGTTGGTAAAAGCAACACAAAACAATATAAATACCTTCAACTGAAGTATTATCCATTAATAAGTTCCCGAACAAAGAAATCAAAACACCTTTTGTGTCGGCTTGCGAGGTACGCGTTCACTTTTAAAAGGATAAACAAAATCAAAGAGGGGGTATTTATGGCGGGTTGTTCCTAGGAACACGTCCTAAAGGAAAATGGTTTTTAATAGCTTCGCGCTTTCCAATTTCTACGCTCCTTTGTGCATTTTTCTTTCGAAGAGTTACCGAGAAGCATATTGTCGATTATTAGGTTTAAGTGTCTTGTTTGTTGTCCGTTAATTAAAATAAATTGGGAATTTACTTTTGATAAACAAAAAGAACAAATAAAATTAGTGTAAATTTTCTTTTCTTTAGTGCATGCGCACTCGTCTCAATTCGTAATCTTCACATAAACAACAACACAGCCCCAACCGGTTTTGTGAACATTTATCTCGAAGAACAATTGAAACATCCCAAAGTCCTCCCCTAAGGTTCCGATGGATGATACCGGGACTATGGCTTCCAATTGTCCAAGCACCATCCGAGGTACGAGGATGCCAATTGCGAATTCTTGAAATCAATGCTAATTTTGAGTTGAAGCATGGTTTGATCAATCTTGTTCAAAACAAGCAGTTTTTTTCGGGACATGATAATGAGGATTCCACATGCTCCAAATCAGTTATTTCAATAGTTACCTCAACGATGAGATTCTCGGATGTCCGAGCGCGTTAATTATTGCTTATGCTTTTTCCATTTTGCTTGGAAGGTCATCAGCAGGGATTTGGCTAGGAAAAGATAACATCCGCGTTCAATATGAAGTGGGATGATTAGTTTCAAAATTCATAATCAATTCTTTCCTCTTCAAAAACAACAAATCTTCGATTTGAAATCACGAGATTTCAACAAAGATTTGTACGAATCGTTTTTCGAGGCTTGGGATCGATTAAATGACTTCTTGAGCATGCCCACATCTACGGATCTCTGAATTACTCAGGTGGATACTTTTTACAAATGCGTTGAATGCTAATTGATAAAGATTATTGAATTCTGATGCGGGGTGGAAACTTTCAGATAAGATGCCTCGAGAATGCATGGAATTATCGAGAGTAAAATCCAAGGTTATATTCACGAAAACAAGGCTGTCGTTGCCAAAGTGAGTTTGAATTCATTACTTCATGGAGTTTTCAACCAGATGTGTTGTTTTTGCCTTACAACTGAGTTCTGAACTTAAGAAACATGATGAAGATTATATTGTCGAAATGCAAAGAGCCAAGCTCCCGCACCAGTAAAAGCAGTTGAGCAAAGTTGTGTAACTTGTGGATCGGTGCTCATTGTATAGAACCATACTATATCATTAAAAATTTGCCAGCCACAAATGGTAACATTTATCAGGATAACATTCAAGAATATGTCTCACAAGCTGCTGCATCCAATTTTAATCAAGGCAATACAAATTTTAGACCTCCGATGGTTGCAAATCAAATCCGACCTCCTGGTTTTCCTCCGATTCAAAACAATCAAAACCGTTTTAATCAAAATCAAGGAAATAATTTCAACCAAAACAAAGGAATCAATTCATCAAAACCGTTGGAAGTAACTCTCTACAAGGAAAAGTGTATCAACCTCTAATAGTCAACACCAGGGTTTACCAAGATCAACATATCAGCTCCTGTCTCAAGTGCAAGGTGTTTCAAGAACGATTGTGTAAATTTGTCAAGGTAATTGATGCTGTATAGCGGAAACCATGCAAAATCAGGGCAAGGTGTCAAATCAATTAGCCAATCTTACGGACATGCTTTCTATATTGTCACTTCTATACCGCCTCTCTTCGGGAACTTCTAGTAAACACCGTTTACTAACCCGAATGAGGACTTGAAAGGTATTACCCAGACGTGGTGTTACTTAAATGGACTACGATTTCTATTTACTTTTCTCCTAAAGTAATGGACGTGAGACCGATGGCACAAAGGACACGATTGCCTGTACCTTCTAACTACGGTGTAGTTACCCCAAGACGTCCAACCTGCGGATGTCCCTGTTGTGTCCATCATGAATCAATCTCTGAGCCCGTAAATGCTCCATTTAGTTGCTTGATGCCTAACCAAAAAGCTCAATTCCATTTCCTTCAAGAAGAAATGATGAAAGACGTCGTGAAAAAGCTAATGACCAAATTGAGAAATTCTATGAAATCTTTAGAGATTTGAGTTTCGAAATTAGCTTTACGGATGCCTTGATGCTTATGCCAAAATTCGCCTCGACTCTAAAAACCTTAATCAGAAACAAAGAAAAGTTGAGTGAAATGGCTTTTTAGAAATCCATTGAACAGAGAATTGCTCGGCTAGTCTTCCTCAACAGTTACCGAAAAAAAACTTGGAGACATGGCAGATTTTTTATTCCAGGTAAATTCTCTGGATTAATACATGCAATGCCTTGGCGATCTGGCTGCGAGTGTGCGAGTATTAATCTTATGCATATTCCGTATAGAAATCTCTTCTTCCCGAACTAAACCGACTTGCATGACACTAGAACTCAGGGAACGTTTCGATTCTCTGAACGATCGGTATCGCCGAGGACGTACTATGTATCGGTGGGAAAGTTCTTGTTTCACAGCAGATTTTGTTGGTCGTAGATTTAAGCCTAGAACCCCGGAGTACCTTTTAATTCTAGGGAGGAGTTTCTAAAGACCAGTCGTGCATTGATAGATGTTATACGAAGGCGAGGAGGATAACCTTCGTGTTGGGTAGAGAGGCCATCACCATTTATTGGACCAATACTTCGAGATCGCGGCTAATTACACATCATATGATGGCAACGAATTGACGTTCATTGATATGGATTGTGAAGAATACTTCAAGATGTTCTTGGTTTTCAAATGGGATCTTGAGTGCAATCCCACTCCTTACTATGTTCTAATTGTTTTTACTTCATCTCCGACTTTAATCATTGGGGACAGTGATTTTCTCATTTTCGAAGAGAAGAAGCCGTCTCTTTCTCTTGCTCCTCACGAGGTTGATACCAACTTCCCGGGGGGAGTTGATACAACGTATTAGGACCCTGATGGGGACTCTCTCCTCGAAGCAATCCTTAATAGTGTGTCCTTCACCACCTCCGAACCAAGGAAATTATTTGCCGGAAATCAGAAAAGATCTTAAAATTTGTGAAACAAACAATGAAAAATCTTCAGTTAATGAGCCCCCTGAGGTTGAACTCAAGGACTTGCCACCTCATTTAGAATATGCATTTTTGGAACGGTACGCATGTTGCCCGTTATAAATTGCAATAGATTTGAAGATGAGGAAAAAGCCGCTGATCGAGGTTACTAAAGTCCACAAGCGAGACATCGTTGGAAACTTTCCGATATTAAGGTATCAACCAGAGTTTTGTTAACCATAAAAAATTCTCATGGAAGAGGGCACTACGAATCGACGGGTCAGCATCAAAGGGGCGGGTTTAATCTGAAAATCATGGACGTCATCAAAAAGAGGTATGAAAAAATTCTTGACGCGGATTAATTTTATCGATCCTCTCTGACAGTCCATGGGTAAGCCGGTGCACTGTGTATGAAAAAGGGTGCATGGATCTGTCATAAAAATGATGAAATGATTTAATACGATCGATTGGTCCTCAGGTGGAGGTGTTGATTGCAATTGACTATAGAATGTTGATTGAATTACAAAAAAAAAAAAAAACCGAAAAAGGTACCATTTTCCATTGCCCTTAATGGATATTGCTCGAAAGACTCGCGGGAAATCAATACTATTGTTTCCTCAATGGTTTCTCGGGTTATTTTCAGATTCCATAGACCCAAACAGGACCAAGAAAAGAAACCTTTACCTTGCCTATACGGAACGTTTTGCTATCGTCGCATGCCTTTGGGCTTGCAATGCACCCGTCATGTTTCAACGATGTATGATTGGCAATCTTCCATGACATGATTGAAAAATAATGGAATAGTGTTTATGGATGACTTTTCAGGTCTCTTGGGGATTCCTTCTCTACTTGCTATCCATTTGGGGGAAAAAAATGTTACAACGGTATGAAGACACCAACTTTGGCTCTAAACTGGGAGAAAAGCCATTTTATGGTAAAAGACGGCATTGTCTTGGACACAAAATCTCCAAAGTCGGGTATTAAGGTCGAGAGCTAAAAACATTGACGTTATCGCAAGGTCCCTCACCGAACTACTGTGTAAGGTGTTCGAAGTTTTCTTGGGGCACGCGGTTTTTACGATGTTTCATACAAAGACTTTTCAAAATAGCGCCCAATGGACTCACTGCTTGAAAAAGAGACTCTATTTTTCTGTCTCAAAAAAAGAGTGGATCGAATCCTTTATACACTTAAAACGGAAATTGACCGAGGCTCCATTTTGATTGCTCCCTGACTGGGACTTGCCCTTCGAACTCATGTGTGTTGTAAGTGACTTCGCATTGGAGGCTAAGTCCTGGGCAACGAAAAAAACAAGCATTAAAAACCCATTTCACTATGCCAGCAAAAACCATGACCGAAGCTCAAGCACACTACACTACGACCGAAAAAGAATTCTTGCCGTAGGTACGTTTTTGAGAAGTTCGGTTCATATCTAGTTTTAGTCCAAAAGCATAGTGTATTACCGACATTATGCTATAAAGTATCTCTTTTAACAAGGATGTAAGCCAAAGAATGATGCGGTGGATCCTTTTGCTTCCAAGAATTCGATGTTATCATCGAGACAAAAAAGGAGAGAGAATCTGGCACCGATCATCTTTCCTGACTTGAGGAACCCTCATCAAGGTAAAAATCTGAGAACAAAGGAAATCATGGAAACATTTTCCTCGACTCTTGGATGGTGTCTCTTGTGTTGATAAGTACCCCTTGGTTAGCAGATATCACAAATTCCATGGCGAGGAACCTTTCATTGTCAAGGGAATGTCATCCCAGTAGAAAAACAAGTTTTTCAAAGATGTCAAACACTACTTCTGGGATGACCCCTTCTTGTTCAAAATCTGTGCGGATCAAGTGATCCGGCGGTGTGTGCACGGCAAAGAAGCTCTCGACATACTCGAAGCTTGCCACAATGGACCCACCGGGGGACATCACGGTGCAAATCTCACCGCCAAAAAGGTCTTTGATGCCGGATTCTTTTGGCCTACAATTTATAAAGATGCACACGAGTTGGTTAAAAATTGCGACTCGTGCCAACGACAAGGTAAATTTTCACCAAATGTGATGAGATGCCTAAAATTTCCATCTAGTGTGTGAACATCTTTGACGTTTGGGGCATTGGACTTCAATGGGACATTCCATATCATAAGGAAAAAAATATTTACTTCTGCTGCAATTACTGTTCAGAATGGGTTGAAGAAAAAGGGCTCCCCACCTTCGACGCCGAAGTTAGTTTGAAATTTCTTTAAATCTCCTTTGCTAGATTGGATAGCACCTCGTGCCATCTATCAGTGGATCGTGAAACACAATTTTTGCAATGACCAGTTTGCAAGAGGTCATGCTTAAATATGGAGTCACTCATGGTCTCTCCACCGCGTATCACCCCAGACAAATGGGGGCGGCAGGTTGAAGTACGAATTGTGGTTTAAAAAGAATATCTTGAAAGGACAGTGGAGCGGAAAATCATGCTCTTGTCGGAAAAACGGGATGACGCTCTCTGGGCTCTTGTACAGCGTACAAATCCACAATCGGGTGTATCCGTACAAGTTGTATTGGAAAAGGCATGTCATCTACGATTGAGTTGGAGCACAACGCTTACTAGGCCTCTTTAAACATGCCAAAACTTTTGGATCTCAAAACGCGGTTTTGTGAATCAACGCCAATGTTCAACTTAATGAATTAAATGAACTGCGTGATCAAGCCTATGAAAATTCTTTAATTTACAAAGAGAAAACTAAGAGGATTATGAGTAAAGAAAGATCTAAAACCGCGGTTTTCAAGTAGGTGATCAAGTCCTCCTCTTTAAATAATGATTGAAAATTTTCTTAGGAAGTTGAAATCGCTGAGTCAGGACTTTTTTTTACTATTGTTCAAGTTTTTCCTTATGCTGGCCCGTTGAGTTATCCAAAACTCTGGGCCAAAACGTCAAAGTAAATGGTCATCGTTTATGAGAGCACTACTTTGGAGGGGATGTCACTGCTATGGATATCCCTGGACCTCCAAACCTTCCCTAAGGACATTTAAGTTCATGGGAAATTGGGTCAAGCTTAGTGACCCTAAACAAGCGCTTCGTGGGAGGCACCCCATGCTTATCCTAGTTTATCCATAATTATGTTATGTAGTAATGAATAAGTGATTAGTTGTTGTGAGTAGGCTGCCTCTTTCCTTTTCCATGTTTTGTGTTTTGTTGTTGTTATTGTCCAGGATGATGTCCCAGATTGTTAAAGACTCTCCATGCTGTGCGGGCTATTTGTCCTCGATCATAAGAGCTTCACCATCCTAGCTTCATTTGGGAATCCGATATAGCTATTTATCGAACTAGTTTATCTTTACGCCTTACTTCATAAACGGCTTCGGATTTTTACGTAGAAACCTTCGTAAAAAATTGGGGACAATGTTTTCATTCTAGTATGGGGGGGATCTTCGATTTGATTATTCCTGCAGTAGTTGGTTTACGTAATCCCTGCTTTTTACACCAACAATTTCAAAAAATGATAAAAATTTAAAAATTTTCAAAAACAAAATATAGTGTTTGTCTATAATTTTGACTTTCCTGCTGGGTAGAAAAAATAAGAGTAATTTTTGACTAGATCGAGCGAGTTGAGCTCTAGCTTGTTCCTTAACTTTTAGACTAAGGTTCGCGAATATTCGCGAAGAAACGGAAAAAAAAAAAATAATGATAGTGTTAAGTTATGAGTTGGATGGCTAACAAGATTATTTGGATATCTTAAGAGATCAGTATGTAATTGTCGGCTTTTTCTCCCACAAGCTCTTACCTGATTTATACGTGCTACTTTTGGAGATTAACTTGAACTCATTAATTTTTATGTAGTAGTATAGCAAAAACTTTAACCTTAGTTCAAAATTTATACTTGAATTTTTCAAAAAGACGTATTCCCCTATATCATATGTAAAAAAATGAAACAAATATAAATAAATATCAACTGTGGGCTGTTTAAAAGTTTGTTTGTTCTTGCGGTCACAAACCGATGTTACAGCCTTCTAAACGAAAGGACATAGTAAGAATAATAATCGAGACTGATAAAAGTTTGCTGCAACTTGCCGGCTCACAACGATGTTGCAGCGCCTTTCTAAAGGTCGAGGGTTACTATTGCATCATTGGTTAATATTAAGTGTGAATTAATAAATAGATCTCTTTTGTTAAAATTCAAATATGCTTTTTAACTTTGCGGCTATCTATTTTATAGCTTGTATATACGAAAACCTGAGTGTTTATGAAACCTATGGTCCGTGAGTCCGATACTAGTCTCTGTGGGGTGTCAAAGCCTGGTCACTTTAATGCAAGGTGGGAAAATTTGTGCCGCGACGAAAGTCGCTACATGGGATGGATCTGCCTTCAAACTCATTATTCTCGGGTTGAACGTGAAACATGAATGTTGCAAAACGTTGATCACTGGTTGAATTAAATGCACCATTACACTTAAGATGATAATTATTGTTCGGGAGTGAAAAATTTCATGTTGCAAATATGAGTAAGTGTTAGCAATATTAACTCATTATTAACGGTGATTTTTGTTTTAGCTTGGTTTGGAATAAGTAAAAAGTCAGAAATGATGATTTATCCTTTTTGGGGATTCTCGGATGAAATGCATCTTGTTCTTATGATCCTTAAGTTAGAATCCAAACGAAGTCAACGTTCTAATTAGTTGTAAATATATGAAAACTACAAAAAAAATGAGAAAAATGAAAAATACAAAAATATGTGTAGGAATAAGTGTATATATTTAAAAATGGTAAAGACGGGGCTTTTCAAAACTTGTGGTCTTTATTCCTTGATGAACCCTTTGCCTACTTGTCAGATTATTAGTCGAGGGGGATCGAGATTCTTAGTTTTCTATTGTGCTTACTCATTAGCATTGCGTGAGTACACAAGCAACGTCTTTTGTGATAAGTGTAGAATACCTATTCGTTTGTACCTAAATTAACACTAAATTAAACCCAAAACAGACCAAAAATGGCAAAAATATGCTTGTATTTATGTTTTGTGTGTGCAGGTACGGATACATCAAAAATTACAAGAAAACAGTCAAAAACGGGCAAGCACGGACACGAGAATCAGAAGAGTACAAAAAGAAGCCAAAGATTCAAAGCCGAAGCCAGAAAAGTCAAGTCTCAGTCAAATCCTGTCAAACATGGTCAACAAAAGTCAACAAGACCCCAAAATATTCCATTTTCACCCTCCAAGTTTCACAAAAGTCCAAACATATATTCCCCACCTCTTATTGGGCCCTTTAAAAAAGCTTAATGCGGCCTTCTAAACATTAAATGGTCACCCTGATTCATAAACCCAAAGCCCTAGCCCATTCTCTTTTTATATAACTACAAGGATCAATTCTGCCATTTTCGAAACTTGTTTTTACTCTTTATATATGGTAAAAGAAAGCAAGGGCTGAAGTTGCTATTTCCTAAAGTTTCAAAGAGTTGATTACTATTTTAGTTATTAAAAAAAAATAAGGCGGGTTCTATCCAATTCACTGTTCATGTCTTCCCAAACGTGTGCACTTAAACTCAAAAAAAGGGGATTTTCACAATTTGAGGGTACAAAGGACAATTTATGTGGTTTCCAAGTCACCTAGGCAGTAAGAAAGTCACTCCATCTCTGATTTTCCAATCCCAAAGGAAGAATGCCACGTTGTTGAGAGAAAAGCACAAGTAAAGAATAAAATTGCTCTTGTATCCCTCACAGAACTAGCACAGCATGTCACATCAAAGAATGACATGCTGGCAATCCTCAGGAGTCCACAATGTGATCCAACGGCTCAAGAAAGAAATCAACAATGAATGAAAAATAAAGGGTACGGATTGAAAGCTTGGAAAGAGCAAGGGAAGAGGTGTCTGGAAGCTTCACATTTGCCTAATAAAAAAGGGTCTCAATTCACCACACCCACCAAGTAGTTTTAGGATTAGTTTTTTAGCTTAATCCCATTTTTAGTTAAATCTCGTTTTTTAATCAGTTGTAATTTCCTTTTAAGAGTAATGTAATTCAGTTTTTATTAATAAAAGTTAGTTTTAAATTGTCATAAGCTCTCATTTCCATTCTAAATTTTCCTCACTTTTACTCATAAAACCTCAATAAGCTAATAAGCTCTTATAGCTCATTCAAGTCTCTAAGCTTGAATTTGAGCTTTTAAACTGTCTAATCCTACTCTAAACCAATTAATCAGCTTAAAATTTATATATATTACCTTTGCATATGGATTATGGAAAGCAATTGGAAGTTGGTTGCAATGGAAGACCAAATGGACTTTACCCTAGCTTATTAATAAGCTAGGGAGCTTGTAGCTGCCCTATTTGGGTACCTCTTGTTGAGCTAGAGGGCTTAGTAAGTTTTTCTTTTAATTTCTTTAAATCTTAGCTTTAATTGTTGTTTCTTATTACTTTTTATACTTAGTTGATTTATTTACTATATCTTATCTGCTTAATTGTGCTTAATATCATCTTATGCATGCTTATTAGTTAGTAGTTTACATCTGTTTTAGCTTATAATAGTTAGATCTAAGTTTTATTTCATCCTTGTCATAAAACCTTAAAAAATCCAAAAATAAGTAAATTAGTTTAAATCTTAGATTAGTGCTTATTTAGTTGTTAACTCTTGATAATTAAGTTTGTTTAAAGCTGTCTTTTATTCTCGGTAATAATACTTGTTAATTAGATTTGAATATAAGCTGTAACTCAAACCTTTCATCACCTTAAAGGGGTGTTTGGAATAAGCTTCTTTGACCACAAATAGTCAAAGTGAGCTTTAGTTTTTCATTGAGTCATTTTAAATTTCATTTAAAATTAATAATTAAAGAGTTTTTATAACTTAGATTTTGAAAATAAAAAGATTAGAGCTTATTTTCATAATTTCAGCACCAAGGGAGTTTTTAGCTTAGTTTTGATAGCTTAAGTTTGATTTTTTTGCTTTTGAGCTTTTACTAGTGAATTTATGGGTTATACACATCTAAGTTAAAGTAGTGCAGGTTTACCTTCGTAGTAAAATGCCTATTGTTTGCACTTGTGCAGAGTGCATCAGTTACTTACAATAAGTTAGGTTACTGGCTGTCATTTTTTAGCTTTAGTCTTTTAGTTTAAGTAAAAGTAGGTCTTAGGTTCTTAAATTCAAGTAGAATTTAGATTAGTTATAGCTTAATATAGATTAAGTCTTTAATCTCATTTTCTAGCTTATTTTAATTCTGTACTTTTAAGTTCACTGCATCAACAGTACTAAGTCAATTAGTACTGCTGATTTTTAAGCTTCAATTTAGGAAAGAATATTTAGGAATTAGAAGCTAAAATTTAGTTATATTATAGTTTTCTAATAGCTCTAGTTAGGTTTTAGCTTAAGTTTCAATTCCAACTTATCTTGCTTAGTTTAATTTGCTTTTATAAAAAGTAGCCATAAAACTGAAAACAACAAAAAACAACAGTAGGAATAGAATTAGTTTCTTAATTTTGAAATTTTAGAGTTGTAGAATCTGATTTTCTTTCTTAGTTTCATTTCTTATTAGTTAAAGTGATAAGAGGCACAAGTTTAGCTATCTTATTTTCAAGCTCTTTTGAGCTTATTTGCTTAAGTGGTTTTTTTGAGTTAAAAGAGCTTAAGCCCGAGTTTGCTAGTTTCTCATTCCATTTTAGTTGCTTTCCCATGTTTATCTATTTTCATGTCTAGTTTGAATTCATCATAAGCTTTTCAAAACAGTTTTGGGATTTAAAATTGGTTGTTATTTGACAGTTATGTAAAAGCATTAAGCAAAATTAAGGGTTAAGCCCCCACTTATGAGGTCAGATCAGCTGATAAATAAGCTCTTATTGAGCTTATTTGTGGCTTTTAGATATAAATCTTTTCATTAAAGTTGTTCTCCTCAAGCTGTTCTACAATTTTTCCCTTTTGAGTTTTTCCTAAAAAGCATTTTTTAAACTTCAACTTATTTAGGGGCTTATTAGGACTTTGGTTGTTATCGGGTTAGGTCCTCAGGGACCATTCTTGTAATTTTTCTGTTTTAATTGTTTCTTAGTTAATCCTTGCCTGTTAAATGTTTTAGCCCCGTTAGCCCTTAAGTCTTTTACATAGTTAGTCCCTTAGGTTAGTTTTTTTTTAATTAATTTTTTATTAATAATTAGGGTTTAGTTTTATATTGTTTATTAGTCTTTAATAAAAGTAAAAAATTAGGGGCTTTTATTTTTATTAAGGTTTCGCACTTTTTCTTTAATTAGTGTAATTTTATAAAATTTTAGGATCAATATTTTTATTATTTTTAAGTTTTTAATTAGTTTTAATCTTTAAAAAAATATATCTTTAATCTAAAAAGGCAAAATAGTAAATTCTTTTTTTCTAAATTTTCTTTTTATTATTTTATTTAGGAAAAATATAATTTCAATTATTTTTATATTTTTTATATTTTCTAGGATTTAATTAGTTTTAAATAGTTTTTAATTCTTAAAAAAATCAAAAAAATTTTCTAAAAAATATTTTTCTTTTTCTTAAAATTTTCTTTTATCATAATTTAGGTTTCCAGAAAACTTAATTGCAAATTTAAAGTTTTAATTTTAGTAGCGTTTGCTTAATTGTCTCGTTTTTAAAAGTGTTTCTCGTATTTGTTTAATTGTTTAGTGCCTTTAACTTTTCCATTTAATTGTTGTTTTTTATTTAGTAGTTAAGCTTATCAAGCATCATATATTTTCTTATTCAATCATATATCCGGACTTAAACGAAGGTTTAAATTTCATAGTCGTTGGGAAACGGACTGATTGTCATACATACCCGGTTAAATATACGTATTATATATTTATATTTAGTATGGGGGATTTTAGTTTGGTTTAATTAACATCCTATTCACAATTAAAATCAGACTTAAATTGACAAAAAACGTTTCAAAAAATACATTGATATTGGTCTGTTTTATTTATATTGTTCAGGGAAAGGAAATCCGAGAAAGGACGAAAAATCAAGTAAAACGGACAAAACAAGCACACGGAATGGAAAAGCTGGAAAATGCAAAAGTTCAATTTCAAAGCCAAGGGGGTTCCAAAGAAAGAAAAGTCAACGGTCCAAACTGGAGCGACACGAAGATTACTTGATGGGCCACCCGAACCATCTAATGGGCAGGACAAGCCCATTAGGTATATTACACGAAGATTTTATGCCCAAGTTTAAATAAAAGGCCATTTCCTTTTTTTTATTTAGGAAAAAAAAAACCGGCCACTAACTGCGAAGGCCCTTCCATTTAACCTTGTTAGTCCTTTGGGGACTAAACTTTGAAACTTCAATATACTTTGTGAGGGATTTTGCCATCCTCCCAAGTTGATCACACAAGGGACCTTTATTGCAAGATATACATACACCTTGGAGGGCTTGTTTTGCCAACTGCACAATCCTTTCCCTGCCCCTAAAACAACAGGACATTTTAAACCCCTCTTTCCCGCCATTAATACTACAAGTTACTGTTCATTGTCTCCTACCTCCTAGCAAACAAACAAAAACTCTATATAAAATATAAATCCACACCCCACTTGGATAAATGAACAAGTGGCATCCAAACCCCTCCATTGGTTTGAAGAAAACAACAAAATTTTAAGGGCTGTGATCGTTTTTACTTGGGGCACAAAGGCAAATTGATTGGCAGGATGATATTGAGCTTCTCTCACAAAGAAATAACATTACTACATGAGCTGTCTCTACAAAGAAGCACAAGCCAAGACCTAGAATCTTCCTAGTTCTTGTATAAATAGAGCAGTTGTAAGCCCCTAAAAAGGAGAGTCATATGTAGTTTTTAACCTAGTTTAGTTCCAATTAGTTTTATGCACTTTTAATTCCTAAGTATTGTAATTTTTTTAAGTTAATGAAATTCCAGTTTGTTCTTCTTTAAACTCGTTTTCCAGTTTTAAGTGTCTTTAAGTTTCAAAAGTTTTTCATAAGTTCTTCTAAGCTTTTATAACTAGGGTTTTGGATAAGCTTTCTCAAAAAACTTATCTAAGTTTTAGTTTTCATTAGAAAGGAATTTGGCATTTTGTGCTTTTGGATGTAAGCAAATAAAGGAGTGCTTATGGGTTAAGTTAGAGTGCATTATTTATAAGCTGGGTAGGTTTTCTAGAGTTATTTAGGTTCTTTAATTCCCTGTTTTGAGCAAGGGAGCAAGTAAGTTTCTTTTTTAGTATTTTGCCTTATTATGTACAATTGCTTATTAATGCTTATTTTCTGTCTTTTTATTGCTTATTTATGATAGGTTTATGCCCTGCTTATGCTTACTTAATTTTTTCGTGCGTCTATTTTAGTTTTGCTTTCGATCTGTCCTTTATTATGCTCATAAACTGTTTATCTCTTATTTTTTCTACTTATTTGCCACTTGAATTGTGTTTATTTATTACTTTGTTATGATGTTTAGTGCTTATATTGCCTTAGGGTTTTTTAGTTTTAAAAGTGATTTGTAGCGAATTCTTAGTTAGTACTGGGTATAGTGTATTCCGTTGTACAGTAGTGTAATTTGTTAGTTTGGGTAGTTCATGAGTTACTGTTGGATTATTTAGCTTTAATTTAAGTGTTATTATTGATTGAAGTCTGGTTATAGTGTAATGATTACTTCTTATTTGGATCTGTTTTTAACAGTTTAGGACGAATTCAGTTGTATAGAAAAAAAATGACTTTTGAATACTTAAAGTGTGTTTGGAAAAAAAAAAGTAGTAACTAACAATAATTTATCGCATAGTTTTCTTTCTTTGGGACTTTACCCAAACAGTACTAACTCCAGTTAGTACTGTAGTGTATCTAGTTAGTATGGTAGTGTTGTTAGTGCATTTTTGCTTACTTAGCTTTATTATTTTGCTTTTATTTAGGATTAGCTTAGTTTTTAGAGTAGATTTAGCCCATTTTCGCTTACTGTCTTTAGTTTAGAGCTTATTTAAGCTTATTTGCCTTTTTGAAAGTTAATTTTAAGTGTTTATTTTTTTTAGCTTATTTGCCATTCTAGCTTGTTCTAGTTGCTTATTTTTATGCTTGAGTGTCTTAGGGGTCAGTTTAATTTCTGTTTATTTAAATGCTTTAATTATATTTCATTGTGTTTTATAAGCATTAGCATACTGAGTTGAAGGATAGCAGCCACTAACTTTTTAAGTTAGTACTACTGCAGGCTTACTTTTTTTTTCTAGTTATTGTCTAAAATTCTTAGTTTTTTTGTTTCTTAGTTGCTAAATAGGTGCTAGGATAGGAATATCCTAGCTTATTTGTCCATTTAGGAGGTTATTGTTGGGTTGTTTTTGCTAATACTGCATTTTGTTTTGCTATATTCTATGCTTATTTGCAAGTTACAAATTTTTTTCCTTTTTTAAAGTTGCTATATTATTAGCTTTTTTAAAATTTTATATTTCATTTAGGGTTAAATTCTTTGATAATTTAGCTTTTGTTTTTTTAACTTTCGTTTTACTCTCTCGTCCACGTTTTTAGGATTTACTCATTTCTAGCTTTCGTTTTTAGGTTTTCTTATTGTTTTGTGCATTCTAATTAGAAAAACAAATCAACATTTTTTCCATTCAAGCATCTAATTCAACCAACTTTGACTTTCAATTCGTCCGCGTTGGGATAATACGACCACGAAGGATTATCATATCATACTACTCTCGTTTCTTTTATTTTTTTTTAGATTTTCCTTAATTATATATATTTATTATATATTATTTATGTTATAAAGGTGTTGATTTAAAAGTGATCAAAAAGAAAAATTATTCGAATGAAGAAAAGCGAAGGGCTAAAGATCGATATTGGAAGATTCCGTTTGCTACGATGAGACGATGAACGAAGAAAGTTCTATCCCTTTGAAAGATATTATTTCTGAACTTCCATTGTTTGTAGTTGCATTCACACCGATTCACCAAAATGAAATCTCACAAAATGGAGGAATGAGCATTTGACAGTATTTCCGGAATTGGGAATCGGACGAAATTAATAAAGTCTAGTGTTGAGAACCTTGTCCAAATCCTAAGTGATTCCGAAGATTCTTCCGAAGGTGAGTGTGATTTTCCTCGTCTATGGATTGATTCTTCAAAGAAATCATGATCTTACCCTCCCCCCCCCCCCCCCCCCCCCCCCCCACCACCCACCCCCCCCCCCCCCCACCCCCCCCCCCCTTTTTATTTTTTTTATTATTATATACTTTTTTTTTTTTTATATCTACCTCTCTTAGATATCAATGAAGATTTTACTCAAGTGATGAGTCATTTTCCGACGGGTCGTTCAAATGAGTAATTTAATTTTCTTAATCCTCTCTTTGATCTTGATGAAAGAAAATCAATTCCATAAGGTTGATCAAATTGTGATGAGTGTTAGAAAACCAATTCAATTCCACGGGAATTGAATATCTTGCTATAATGCAATTGGTCTTTTAGACATCTTTGCTTATTCGAGATACTGCGATTAATGGATTCTCAAAGGATCGATTCTTGCTTGATGAGTTCGCCGGGTGAAAAACTCACTCTTGATCAGTTTGCTAAAGTAATGTCTAAGTATGGGGTCACACATCGTCTAGCTACCGCTTATCACCCTCAAACGAGCGGTCAAGTGGAGGTGTCCAATCGAGGTTTAAAACGTATTCTAGAAAGGACGGTTGGAGAAAACCGTGCCTCATGGTCTGACAAACTAGATGACGCTTTGTGGGCATTTCGTACTGCTTTTAAGACACCGATTGGTTGTACGCCTTATAAGTTAGTGTACGGAAAGTCTTGCCATTTACCTATCGAGTTAGAGCATAAAGCATATTGGGCTTTGAAACATGCTAACTTCGATATGAAAACCACGGGTGATCACCGTAAGCTTCAACTTAATGAGCTTCGTGATCAAGCTTACGAGAATTCTTTGATTTATAAAGAGAGGACGAAGAAGCTTCACGACTCAAAGATCAAAAACCGCATTTTCAATGTTGGTGATCGAGTTTTACTCTTCAACTCTCGTCTAAAGATATTCTCAGGAAAGCTTAAAACTCGTTGGTCAGGACCTTTCACCATCACCAAAGTTTTTCCATACGGAACCATTGAGTTATCTCAACCCGATGGTCCAAACTTTAAGGTGAATGGTCATCGTGTGAAGCATTACTTCGGAGGGGACTTACCACCCAAGGTAGTCCAAGATCTCCACACTTTCTCCAAGGACAAATAAATTCGGGGATCGAGTCAAGCTATGTGACTCGGTTACCAAAAACAAAGCGCTTCGTGGGAGGCACCCCATGCTTATCCATTTTCTATTTTCTTTCTTATTTCTATTGTGATGTGAGGAGGCTTGTACTCTTCCGATTCTTGTTGTTGTTTGTACTTGTGATTATTTGCAGGATTGATCCAGAATTTTCTGAAGACTCTCGTGTTCGGTGTTTTGTCCCGGTCCACTCGAGCTTCCTAGCCTTTGCTTGCCATTAGTTTGGGGAAATCCGATATCCTAAAGATTATTATCGACTAACATTTATCTTTTAGCACACTTGATAAACGGCTTAAGATTTTTGTGATACTTTCTTCATGTTTAGGTTATGCATTAGACTTTTTGAGTTCTAGTATGGGGTTTTTAAGTCTTAGGCTAGGAAACATTGAGGACAATGTTTAATTTTAGTATGGGGTAGTATATCTTCGATATAATCTTTCCTACTTTTACCCGTTGTTCTCACGTACCCCGTTTTCCCACCAAAATTTTCAAAATAAAATAAAAAATGAAAAATTTAAAAATTTTCAAAAATAAAATAAGTGTTTTTGTCATAATTTTGACTTTCCTGCTGGGTAGAATAAGAATAAATTTTGACTCGATCGAGCGTGTTGAGCTCTAGCTTGTTCCTTAACTTTTAGGCTAAGCGTTCGCGAAAATTCGCGAAGAACGAAAAATGATAGAGTTGATTATGAGTTGGATGCTAAACAAGGATTAGTTGGAAATCTTAAGAGCTCATGTATGTAATTTGTGGCTTTTTCTCCCATAAGCTCCTAATCAGATTAATAATATGTGCTATTTTTGGAAATTAAACTTAAATCAACAATTTTTATATAGTATATAACAAAAAATTTAGTCTTAGTTCAAATTTATACTTAAATTTTTCAAAAAGAAGTCTTTTCTATATACAGTAAAAAAAATGATGAAAAATGAAAAATATAATAAATATAAACTGTGGGCTAATAAAAGTTTGTTGTATCTTGCCGGCTCACAACCGATGTTACAGCCTTCTAAAGAAAGCCCATAGTAAGAATAAAAATCCGAGACTGATAAAAGTTTGTTGCATCTTGCCGGCTCACAACCGATGTTGCAGCCTTCTAAAAGGTCGAGGGTTACAATTGCATCAATGTTATGTTTAATATTAAGTTTGAATTAATAAATAGATCTCTTTTTGTTAAATTTAAATATGCTTTTGAACTTTGACTATTTCATTTTAAGTTTTTAAATAAGCTATGTATATACGGGAAACCTAAGAGTTTAGAAAACTCCCAAAGAGTTGTAAGGGTCCTAGGAAAAATAAGCTGGTTAAGCTAGCTTATCGAATAAGCTCTAAAAAGCTAAAAATAAGGTGCGAAGTGGTTATAGCTAAAAGAAGTGAAAACGTGTATAAGTATATAGATAATACAAATATACACCGCGCTAGTGGTAGTGAGTGTGTTGATGTAAAAACATTGGGTGATAAGGGTGAGGTCCCGGTTTCGAGCCTTGCTCACCTGGGACTTCCCCTAATCCCAAATGTTTTTGTTTTTGCCATTTTTTATAACTTTTTAGAAAGCAACAAATAAGCAATTTTTACAAAAGCACTTTTTTATAAACCACAAATAAGCACAAATTAAGCAGTTAAAGGGGACAGATTAAGCTAAACATTAAGACACTTAAATTGACAAACTGTTAAGCATTTTAAGAAAAATTAAGCTAGTGAAAATGACAAATAAGCTAAGACAGATATTAAGTTGCACCTAATAAGCAATATGGAACAAAAATAAGCACAAACAAACAAGCTAAGCTAAGCTAAATGGACAGATTACTTAAAAAGCTATATTACCTAAAAAATTTAACTAAAAGTGCAAATAAGCTTAACCCTAAAGGAAATAAGCTAAATTGAACTTAAACTAACCTAATGAGCAATATTAAACCTAACTTAAGCAAAAGAAATAAGCAGATAAGCTCAGATAAGGCAAATAAGCAAAATGGCTAAAAACAGTTAATCAAAACAGCAAAGGGGGCACTT
>BQNB010083432.1:0-29037 GCA_026074375.1 Tanacetum coccineum
TTATACCAAACCAAAAACCACATCCCATATTTTTTTTATTTGTATAAAAGGAAGATTTAGTATTTTAAATCCTTATATAAACCTATATTCCATTATAAAAATTCCCATAAAAACACACAGACAAAAAAAATCGACTCTCTTCTCCTTCTCTTCTACTGTTCGACGGCTGCCACCAAAAACCACCAAAAATCTTCATTCTTGATTCCTAAATCACTCTCATTCAACCTTAAATCAACCCTAAATTAACCCTCAATCAATCCCCATCACTAAAAACCACCATGCAACAAGATTTATGATTCTTGATTTTTACAAGATTTTAATTCTTAGGGTTTTTACTTAATTAAATGCAAGAAGATCATCAAGGGTGTAAAGTTAAGTGTTTTTGAACAACTTTGGTAAATAAAATCAAGATTTTGGGTCTTCCTTGGTCCTTGTGGTGTTCGGCCAGAAATCAAACCCATGGGGGTTTGATTGTGTTGTTTTCTAGTCGCTTGTTTTGAGCATTGTAAGCCTTTTATTTCCTAATTGTATCGATTTGATTTTATATATACTTGCATGTAGGTTGATTGTGTTTAAGAATCCATGGATAAATTATGATAAAGTTAGTTTTTGATTTATGAATGTTTGAGGATGATCAAGTAGGTTTAGTAATAATTATAGGTTAGTTTGAATATATTGGAAGCGAATTGAAGCAAAAAATTGAAGATTTGTGAGGGTTTTGGAACCCTCCTTTAGATCAGATTGTTTGAGCTTGATTAGGTAAGATGAGCATTATTGTAAACTGATATTTAAGAGATTAGTGTGTTAGTGGTCGTTATAAGGAACGTGTGGTAAAAATTTGGGCTTTCAACTCTTAAAAACAAAAAAGTTATGGCGATTTGAAGTTGGGAAATTGTTTCGGCAAAATTCTGCACACGTCGTTTTTGTGCAGAATTTTAGTCCATTTGTGAGTAGTGTAACTTGGTCATGCCAATAGCTTTACTAGATTTTCAGGACCCTGTGATTAAGTGCTTCGAGTCTACTTTCCAACGAACTAGGTCTCGCCGATTTTCAGAATGTAAAAGTGAGTCAAATCCTTTGTACAAGATTAAGTGTCAAAACTGTGTTTGCTGTCCAAAAATTCAATTGTAAAGATGTTGTGTGCAGGCAGCTCAAAACTTATTATTTTTTGATGCAATTCGAACTGGAGGTTGTCCATAATATGTGTGACCTATTAAAAAAAATTTAGATTTTTATAAAATGTTTTGAGGGGTCTGCTGTAGCCAAACTTTTGCAAAGTCCAGCAGACCCTGTTTTAGAACAAGTGTCATTGATGTGTCTTTCATAATAAGATTACTTAGGCTATGGTTTATGGGTGAACTATGGTAGTTAAATAACATATAAGGGTAACTTAATATGGAGGGAGATCGACTAGTTCGACCATTTAGCGTTACTTTAAGTGAGCCGATCATCTAGCTAAAACGTTACAATTTTCAGAAAAAGTGTAAACTAATAGAAATAAAAGTGGAGTTGTCATGGATTCCTAAGTATCACTTGTTATGCATGTTCTATATATATGCACATGTTATATTTCGATGAGTTGCATATTTTATATAGCTCGAGTATCAATCCCATATTATATTTATTAATAGGTCGCGGTTGATTGTCAGCGTTCGTTTCTATCTTGTTTGGATTTCTTGATCACTTCTTCATTGCTTCTCGGTGAGTTCATAGCCCCACCTTTTCTGTTTTAATGGTTTTCATAAACTGTTTTCGGGGTAAGAATGCATGCTCGTTTTACCAAGTAAACTCATTGATTTCTACTACATAAGCGTTACATGACTATTTTTACTAAAGCTTGATTTGCTTACTACATGACTTGAGAACATTGAATACCTATATATGAAACCTAGAGTTTCGAACACATTACTTGCTTTACATTTTGTACACAAGTACTTTTAAACTGTATGCTATCCATATATTGCCTGAATATTATTGCCTAAGTTACCACACTGCCAACTTAAGTCCCCTTTCAATCATGAACTGTCAGTTGCTAATGTAGTGAGCGCGAATTGTGTAGATAGATCTATTGGGGCTAACAACCCCCGTCTCCTTTTGCGGAATTTTTGGTCACTAGTTAACCATGTGGCGCATTTAACATTTTAACTGAATCCTTTAGGGTGTTTGGCAGAACATCCTACATTTATTAGGGGCACAAACAGTTAAAGCTTCGGGGTCATGAGCTTAGTGCAATAATACATATTACTTTTTGGACTTGGTGAATTTGTTTCTCTTGTCTACATTACTTAAGTCTTGTGGTCCACTACTGAACATTTCTTGATTTATTGAATCACTACTTGGATTTCAGAACTAATACTTTTAAATGTTGTAACACTTCTTTTCTTACTGAAATATTTCTTAAATTATTTCAACACTGCTCTTAGTTAAACCTATGAATTCACCAACATTATTGTTGACGTTTTGCATGTATTTTCTCAGGGTATTATTTTGCTAGTTGAGCATTGGGAGCATTTGGATGTGCGGATATCAAAATTTTAAAGGCTTGGTTTTTCTTCACATTCGATAATCATTTTTCTTTAAATATACAAAGGAGTCATGTTTAAACTCTTGTAACTTTTGTTAAAAAGGAAATTATTAGGACCTGAATTTACTCTGATTTATTTAAATCGAATGTGACATTTTATTAAACGTCTCTTTTGAGGTCGTTTTCTGTAACTTGTGTGTATGAACTATGAAGTAGCACCCCAAGTGGTATTCCGCTGCATTGTTGAAATTTTAGGAGGGTGTTACATTAACTAGTTGGACTAGGAGAGAACCTTCATTATCACATTATGGTAAGGTTATCAGGTCATTGTATAAGGGTGGACCTCTGTACATTCTAAGCTGGGACACATGAAACACATTATGTCTCTGAGCTTGTGCAGGTAACTTCAGTTTGTAAGAAGCTTGTCCTACCTTAGCACCCACTTCAAAAGGTCTATAAAACTTCTAAGAAAACTTGTTTTGCTTACCCACCCTTATAGTTACTTGTCTATGAGGCTGATGCTTTAAAAACACCATATCTCCTACCTCAAATTCCCTCTCAGACCTTGACTTGTCAGTTGGTTGCTTCATTCTGTTTTGGTCCTCTGCAAAATGAAACGATGAGCAAGTGCTAAAGCATTCTTTCTGTTGGCCAAAAGTTTGTCAACTGCAATCAATTTTTACTCGTCTATAAATATGGCACATGAATAGGAGGAGCCTGACCATACTCCACTTCAAAAGGTGTTGTATTAATAGAGGTGTGGAAGTTGGTATCCACTTAAATATGCTTCCAAGCATTCAAAACACTTCTGCCATTCAGAAACCACTTTCTTTGGTTGTTCTACAGTCATCCACCTTAAGTATCCCTTCCAAGCACCTATTCACCTCTTCTTAGTCTACCATCTGTTGAGGGTGGTAAAGTGTTGGCACACTGAAGTATGATTTCAAAACCTTGAATAGTTACTTCACAAAAATCACTGATATAGCTGCTGTTTGTATGATACAATGACTCAGGCATAATCATGTAAACTTATAGACTTAGAATCCTAAGAATACTTGAGATATTTTTGGCTGCATTGAATACATGTGACAACCAATAAAATGTGCATACTGCTCGAGTCTGTCCGACCACTACATCATTAAATCTTTACCATGTGGTTTGAGGGACCATATGGTTTGAGGAATAGAGGTAAGGTTTTGTAGCACTCCAGGATCGGTAGTAACTTAATTCTGGTTTACATTTTTGGCAATACCGAAAACACTCCCTTACAATTGTTTTAACTTGTTGTTCCTCATACCCTTCCAGTAAAATAGTGAACAAAGTCTGTGATTAGTTGGCCTCCAATAGAGTCTTCATG
The DNA here is from genome assembly GCA_026074375.1 of Tanacetum coccineum. Classification (NCBI taxonomy): domain Eukaryota; kingdom Viridiplantae; phylum Streptophyta; class Magnoliopsida; order Asterales; family Asteraceae; genus Tanacetum; species Tanacetum coccineum. The sequence continues at coordinate 3,882 of BQNB010083432.1, forward strand.
GATGTATTGTAGCAACTCCTTTCTCAGTGGTTCATCCTGTCTTACAACTATTTTCCCTTCCTCAATAACTTTCATTTATCCATGCATAATGTTTCTTAGCAGCTTGACCATTCTTAAGAGAGACTATTATGGCAGAAACAACCTTATTAGACTCCTAAGTAGCTTATACCCTCTTCATAAGATCAGTTAGTTACTGAGACACAAAATATAAAAGCTCAAGAACCAATTCCAGCTGGATAGAGCATCAGCTGCATCATTTTCTGAACCTTTTTTATACACCACTTCATAATCATACCTCATCAGCTTATGCAACCATTTCATTTGGGTAGGTGTGGTAATCCTTTGGTCCAATAGATACTTTAAACTGAAGTGATCTGTTTTGATTATAAAGTGTTTGTCTAACAAATATCCTCTCCATCTTTTCAATGCCATCAATACAACTAAAAACTCTTTTTCATAAGTGGACATAGACTGATGTTTAAGAGAAAGAGTCTTACTTAGGTATGCAATAGGATGGCCTTTTTGTTGCAGGACTGTCCCCAAACCCACCCCTGAAGCATCTGTTTCAATTACAAATGGCTCATTAAAATCATGTAGTCCCAATACTGGTGCTTTAATCATAGCCCTCTTGAGTGCCTCAAAGGATAATTGTGCTTCTTGACTCCATTTGAAAGCACCTTTCTTTGACAGCTGAGTTAATGGTCTGCTTAAGCTAGCAAAACCTTTGATAAATCTTCTATAATATCCATTCAAATCCAATAATCATCTAAGTTGCTTGAGATTACTTGGTATGGGTCACTCTTGCATTGCTTTGATCTTGTTTCGTTCAGTAGACACTCCTTCAGTTGAAATTACATGGCCCAAGTACTCCACATGAGTTATCCAAAACATACACTTAGAGAGTTTAGCATATAGCTTATGATCCCTCATTTTCTATAACACCAACTGCAAGTGTGTAACAACCCGAGTTTTACGATGTGTATGACGATCGCGAATTTGACGTCATAATTATTATTTTATAAATTCATGTGAACGAACGTCGACATGTAAATTTTATTTTTCGAGAATAATTATTTTCGTATTTTATTACGAAGAGAAATTTGAAATTTTTATTTTTTACGTTTCGCGAGTCGATGTTTGACCGCGCATTCGTTAATCGTTTTGAGCATCGTAAAAATCTACGACGTGTCACATTATTATTTTTATGGTCGTAAATTACTATTTTTCGAACTTTGTCGTCTTTGTTCCTTGACCTTGGCCAAACTCGCGTTTAACGTTTATGTTTTTATTTAAATTATATACAAATGTCACTTTTAATTAAATATACATAAGTAAAATGCAAGTAATAAAATAAAAAAAAATAGACATTTTGCATGCCTAGACATATAGCCGATCAGCTATATACTCCTCCCACACACAAACTTTTATTTTTCCAAAGATGTAATCATCATTGCTTGACACTCCCAATTTTTGTTTATAACTCTTCCACTCACTTATTAAAAACACCTAGTTCAGAATTTCTTTTTCCTCCTCTTGTTCTCCTCTTCACTTTGAACGGCAACAACACACACACAAACCATTTTCAAGTTTTGGTCATTGAAATCCATATTAACCTCACTCAAAGGTAGTTAGATCAATCAAGAATCAAGTGGAACACATTGTTTTCCTTTCCCCTCTCTTTTTGAGTTCGAACGAAGCAACAAATACCCCTACCTTTGGTGTTTTGATTTTTCTAGTCATCCAATATTGTTTAGATGATGTATTTAAGATCATCAATGCAAGAAAAATGAACATGCATTAAGGTTTATGCATGGTTGAGTTTTGTTAAAATTAGTGGGTTTTGATTAGTTTAAGGATTAAAGGTTTAGTAGAAAAAGGGCGTAGAAGATTTTTGGCAAAGTTGATTTGAAAACTAAGAGGGTTTTAGGTTCGGTCTTGGGTTCTAACCAAGAAGGAGACACATCAAAGTGTGTTTGATTGTTTGAATAATAATCAAGATTAGTTTTAGGTTGATTTGGTTTAGTTGGGGTTGAATTAGTTTTGGTTTTGGTTTGGTTTTGTACCTGAAGTTGTGGCCAAAAGGAACAAGGAACAAGTGTGTTCATCTACCGAGTCCGATCTTGCTACAATAAGCATTGTGAGCATTCTTTTATATTTATTTCGTTTGTTTCGTTCATTTGATTTGATTATATTCGTTGCATGTGATGAAATCCATAAGATCTTGTGTCGTCTGCTTAGTTTTCGTTATAAATTGATTGAGCGAGTTAAATGTGGATTAAAGGCCATTTTAGATGTGGCGAGAATGAGTTTTTGGGTCAAAAATGAATTTTTGGCGCACTTTGTAACGGGTAAGTTTGGCACAAACTTTGGTGCGGAAAACGAGGATCGAGATTTTGTGAAATATGATTTTTAATTGAAAAATATGATAAAGCTTTCTTAGACGATCGTTTTGACATAAAATGGAGCTTCTAACTCCTAATAACGAAGAAACTAGAGCGAAAACGAGATATACTTTTTAAGTGGAAAAATTCAGCACTTTTGGGTAATATTAGTTGCTGACAGAAATTTAAACGCCCGTTTTAAGACCTTTCGAGTCCTTTTCGGCCTTCCGGCAAAACACAAAAGTTGCTCGGAATGACGTTTTACTTTGCCGCGAGGCTTGCTAGTTTTAAAATCGAGTAATAATGGGTCAAAACTCAAGGTCAAAATCTGCACTTTTATTAAAATGCCACAAGTTCCTGAAGAAACTTGCAAGGGCATTTTGGTCATTTTCTATCGAGTTTTGGGTCTTGGCTAAAACTAAAAAGTTGTGCGGAATGTCGTTTTTACATAAAATCTCTTTAGAGTCCAAGTCGTGAAAATGTGATATAACGGGTCGTTTTGAGCGGGTCAGATTTAGTAATATAAATAGACATAAAGTCAAAGTCAATTAAAGTCCAACGTTACCTTTTGTAAGTCGACGGGTTAATACTAGACTTGTCGGATGTTATAAAAATAATAAACGTTAGTATTATTACAAGTATAATATTTTAGACTTAACGATTGTTATGAAAGAGGAAGATTATAAAAATAGAAACTTTTGAAATATTCAAATATAAGACCGATACGAGTAAACAATAATCAAAAGTTCGACGAGATAAATAAATATTATTATAAATATAATTAGAAGACGAGACCTATTAAAAATGGTAACTTTCCGAAAATATAAAGTTTCCAAAAATAAAAAGTTTTTGACTAAGCAACGTATAAAATAAATGAGAGAATGATCGTAACTCAATTATGTGGAGTTTAGGATCAAGGACGCGCAAGTGGATTTGTCATCACATGTGTATGTATATTTATACTATTTTGATAGTTGCGATGCGCGCACTATCTGATCGTACTTACGATATAACAATTGAACGACATAAATTATAGGTCGTGGTTGAGCTCGTTGTCGAGTAGTTCGTGATTGTTTCGGTTATTTGATCTTCGGATTTGATCAAGGTGAGTTCATAGCCTCGCTTTTGAACTATTTTAAATGTTTTTAACCCGCGAGAGGGATACTTGTTGTTTTATGAAAATGAGAACGCAATATGTTTTGATACTTAATATGATTCCATTCACTACTGAGTATATGCCTTTTACTGTGTGACCATTAGTTGCCTAGTTGTAGGTAAACGCTAATGCATTAAATAGATCTATTAGGTTCGACAACCCTGTCCGGGGTTTGAATCTGTTGGTGAACACCCTGTAACGGACATTTTGTAGTTAGTATTAGGAGGAGTGGTATACTTCTCGGACATTATTTTATCCTACGGGATGAATGTGTTAAGTTTCGGTACACGGGCTCATTTAGTTGGAAATCATTACTTTTATAACTTGCCCTACAAGCAACGTTATATGTTTTGTGGAACCAAAAATGCGTTCAAATTGTTATGTGTAAACTCTATGAATTCACTCAACGTTTTGTTGGCCCTTTTAAGCATGTATCTCAGGTTAGTTGCTGGTCATGGCTTGGATGGGACGGAATGCGGATATCAAGGACGGTGTTTCGGTGAAGTAGTGTCATGAATTAAAACAATGTTTTTAGAAACCAAGTCGTGTTGCGACTTTTAGAAATAAATTTCTACGTTGGTATTGGGACCTATGTAACTCTGATGTTTCTTTGTATAAATAAAATAAATTTTGTTTTATAAACGTATCTTTAAACGTTTACTGGGACTCGTGTGCATGTATTATGAAGTAGCACCCCAAATGTTGTATTCCGCTGCGTATCGTATTTTGGGGGTGTTACAGAGTGGTACCAGAGCACCAGTTGTAGCGAACTAAGTCGTTTTACAAAACTTAGACTACAACTGTTTTTGGAAAAATTTCACGAGTCTTTCACCGTTGTTCGATATCCGCACGCGTGTTGTTCCCGATCCTTAGAAGCCTTATGTGACATTTTAATTGCATATTATGTGCGTAACAAGTGGGATACTGGTTCGGTCGTCATAAAGCAATAGAAGGTTTAGCCAAGCATGTTATAAGTAAATCAAGAACAATAATGAATGTTGGATCGTTTACTGAATAGATTTTAACCTTTATCTTGTAAAGGGTTTGTTCCTATAGATAATTCTAAAGCAACAATAATGAAACACTGATTTGAACACTATTGATTATGCGGAAACTAATCAATAATGCTAAGATGTACATGTTTTGCTTCAAACATGTTTCGCTCAGAACAAGAATTATATGTTTCGCTTAGATGGACCTAACATGTTTCGCTTAGAACTGACTTACATATTTCGCTTGGAAAGAGGTAAACATGTTTCGCTTTGAATGAATGAAACATGTTTCGCTCAGAAAACATGTTTTCTCATTCAAGCAAAACATATTTTGCTTCATTCTAAGTTATTTAATTCAAGTTTTATCAATTAAAAGCCTGTAAGAATTTCTAACAATCATCATTTATCAATCAATAACATCACAGACTAATTAAACACAAGATTAAACGACCTTTTTTAAGCATGCTCATTCAAATTCAAGCACATATAGGAAGAGACACATGGCAGACATGTTAAGACCCATTTAGGACAAATACTAATCACTTAGGGGGCCTACATTAGTTCATAAACACACTTTAACCATCGAAACAAGCATACTTATACTATTTCCAAACCAACGCACCTAATAATCAGAGTTTTCAAGTAAACAAGATCAAAGGAAGTATATCAGTGTTCTAATAGCATAACTAGGCTCATTTGAGGTATCTAAACACAAACCCATAACTATTCACTCACAAAACTCATGTTTCACTTTATTCATCCTACAACAATTAATGTATCTCACTAATGGTTGAGATATATCAAAAACTGTTTCAAACACACCATAATCGCACCCTAACGCACAAAGCCCCTCAACTAATTTGACAAAAACTACAACTTTTAAATTATGAACCCTAATCTGTTTTTAACTGATTTCGAGTGATAAAAGGAGTTTTAAGTTAATTAGTTTTACCTAGATGACAAGGAATGAGTTATGAACGAGTAGGTATGAATTTTTTGCCTTAAAACCACGTTTAAATTTTTGAATATGAAGGGACCGAAATGTGACGAGAGTATTTTGGGAGTGTTTGGATTTTGAATAAGAATGTGTGTGAGCGAAATGTGTAGAGACTCATAATTAACCGGCCAAGTTTGGATAATTGGCAAGAATGGTCCTTGTAATTCTATGTCATTTTCTATTTTGATTTTATACTTATTACTAAGTTTAATCTATTTATAGAAATGACATCTTTAACCCCTTAAGTTTATAACTAGGAATCTAAGTCCTAATTTTTTCATTTAGTCCCTAAAGATTAAATTTAATAACATTTTAAGACCAACTGAGTTACAAATACATTAACTCCCCTTTAATTGATAATCCGTTATTAAAAAACTTTTTCCATTTATTCTGCGATGATTTTTTGAAAGATCATTTTGAAAGAATTTGACTATTTCTTCCCCTCAAATAATGTCCCATTTTCTATTTAAAGAGCTGTAGACATTGTTTGAGTGATAAAAACTTATTTTAAAAATCTTTTCAGATGAGAAACTAATATTTTTTGTTCTTTTTTTTCTTAAAACAACACCAATAAAAGCAAGATTTCTCTCGTTTACATAAATAAATGCAGTGATACGTACACTTATTTGAAATATGAGGCACGGGTTGTGTTGCAAAGTAAACACAAGCCTTTGAATGAATATGAAGTAATTCATTCCCGAGAAAAATTCATTTCCCGTTGTGAAGCCAAGTTCGCTTTTTGAAATATTTGCCTTTAAGACGATGACCGAGTTGCTATCTGAAATAATAGCAAGCCATATGACATATTTTCTATTCGAACTTTATTTACAGCTTTGTACCATTATTTAATGGCATTTCTGAAGCAGTAAATATTATCGATTCTATAAAACATGTCATGAAAAACTATTTTTGTATTTTTCTGATTTTTTAATTTTGTATTTTGTTTTTTTGAAAAGTTTATATAAAATGAAAAATCTTTTTGGGTTTTCTGATTTTCTTATATACATATAATACACAGGATATTTCACAAGTTACCACCATTACTCGTCTTTCTCCTCTGTCAGACGTTTTAGCGTTTCTGGAGACATGCTTCTCATACTTATCTTTTCGATCAAGAAGTTGAATCTTTCTCTTGGCAACGGTTTGGTGAAGATGTCAGCCAGTTGATATTCCGTCCGAATAAAGTAAAGTTCCACTATTCCATTCTCCACGTGCTCCTTTATAAATTGGTAGCGTACATCGATGTGCTTTGCTCTTGTGTGTTGAACGTTGTTGCAGCATAAAGCAATTGCACTTTTGTTGTCGTTGTACAGAGGAATCTTATTGAATTAAAAGTCATAATCTATTAGCTGTGATTGCATGCATAGGATTTGAGCACAACACCCAGATAAGGTAATATATTCAGCCTCTGTACTCAAAATTGTAGTGCTCTTTTGCTTCTTGGAAGACCAGCTAACAAGTTTATCACCTAAGAATTGAGCGCTTCCTGATGTCCTGCGTCTAGTGTCTTGACACCCCGCGTGATCTGCGTCTGAATATGCTGTTAGAGACATATCAGTATCCTTCGAGTACCAGAGTCCCATGTTAATGGTTCCCTTTGGGTATCAAAAGATCTGTTTAACCACATTTAAGTGCTTTTCGATAGGCTTTGCCTGATACCGGGCACATAAGCAGACTGCATAAATAAGGTCGGGTCTACTGGATATCAGATACATGAGGGATCCAATCATGCCACAGTAAAGTGTAGCATCAACTAGTGTCCCTTGTAGATCTTCATCCAGTTTATTCTTTTCAACCATATGTGTGTCTATAGAATCACTAGATAGCAAATCATATTTTTTAATAATTTCATAAGCATATTTTGATTGGTTTAGGAAGGTGCCTCTGGGACTTTGATAAATTTGTAATCCTAAAAAGAATGGCATCTGCCCCATCATTGACATCTTGAACTTAGTGGTAATTTGATTAGCAAACTCATTACACAAAGCAATATTAGTGGATGCAAATATTATATCATCAACATAAATTTGTACCAACAATAAGTCATTTCATGCTTTCCGTGTGAAGAGTGTAGGATCAACTGCACCTTTGGAGAAATGTTTTGAAAGGAGAAACTTGACAGCATGTCGTACCATACACATGGTGCTTGTTTGAGACCGTAAAGGGCCTTTTTTAGCTTGTACTCATGCAATGAATATAACAACCCACAATTTTCATTAATGTAATTTTTTATCTATTAAATTAGATGCAATTTTCTTCAGTATAATTTTCCATCTATTAAATTAGATGCAACCATTTCCATGGAAAGAATTTTGCTTTATTCCATCCATAATGTAACGTAACTTACATTACAAAAGTAAACGAGCTCACACAACCTACCAATGCAAATTTCATCAACGTTTATAGCAAGTAAACGTTATAATATGTCAAGCAATATGTTTAAACTCCATTCTTACCATACATTATCTATTTAACATACTTTCCATAATGTTATATCAAAACAAACTTTAAACGTTAACCTTTATATCAAAACCCCGATTACTTATATGTTTTCCATACAAACCAATGTATAACTCGTTTAAGCTTATAAGGCATGTGTACAAGTTACTAATGCATAATATTTGAATATATTTCCCTCTAAAACCCTAGTACAACACTTTAAAGCACAAAGTACAAACCGATTAAGCATGGAATTCAAATTTAGCATTTTCCCTCCATTTTTCTAAGGCATTTCGTACAACCTTTCAAGCCCGAGGTAAAACTCTCTAATGCACGATAGTTAAACCATTTTCCCTCCTAAAACCCTAATACAAAACCCTAAATCTAAAACCCTAATTCGTCCTAACCCTAAAACCGAAAACCCTAAAAACCTCAATACTAGCTCGAACTAAAGTCACACCAAGCACCACCGTGAATCACCACCTTGCTAGCCACCATCACCACCTCCTTGTCACCACCCTAGCACCCTACCACCCTCGTCACACCCTTGATCGCTAACCCCCATCGTCACCTCCTTTGCAAACCGATCCCCTCACCCATCGAACCAAAGATCCCAACATCTCTATTGGGGTGTGGTTACAAGGTTTTTGAGAATAGGGTTTAGAACGAGTCCTAAATGGTTGTTTGCAGGAGTCATTAATTGAAGCTCATGTCCCTGAACCGAATTGTTTAAAGCCATTGTTGTCAGCATCATCGAATGTCACCATCATGAATTGTTCGATAATGTTTATGAGTTCTTCTGTTAATAGATTCTAAAAGCTTTCTTTGCGGGCGCGTTATTCCAACAAAAATACCAATATCGGCCTTTGCATTAGTTTTACCCAAAATCCTCACTGTCATTGGTCGGATAACAGAGTGAACCAAAGACATGAAGAAATGATAAATCCGGCTTCTTGTCGTGCATGCAGCTCATAAGGAGTTTTTTTTGTAGCGGAGACGGATCAAGGAACAGCTTTGGGTATAAGAAGCTGTGTTGTGATTGCCTCGGCTATAGAAACCAAGGAGTTTTTTTTGAAATATCAACATTAGGCGAGACACTTCCACAAGAGTTTGGTTTTTCGCTTTTCGACAATGCCGTTTTGTTGAAGAGTCGAGCAACATAATTTGATGGAAATGCTAATATGTTCATAGAAATCAACTAAGAGTCTGATTGACAAATTCCGTTCCATTATTTGTTCAAACATTACGGACTGTGGCATTCAAACGAACTTGAATATTTTTGATGCACTTGATGATAGCGTCTTTTGATCTCAAAAATCTGACCCAAGTAAATCGTGAATAATCGTTAACAATCACCAAGATATACTTTTTCCCGTTAATACTCTCCCACACACAAGAGATCGGTCCAAACAAAGATCCATATGCAAAAAGATAAGTTTAACTCTTGATTAGTGTCCCCTCCAGCCCCTTGGATTGATGAGAGTAATTTCGGTTATAAGCTTTCTTTTTCTAATGCACATGCAGAACACATATGATCTTTCTAAAATTGAAGTTTTCTAATGCCTCGTGCAAGACCGTCTTTAGCTAGCTTGATAAGAGTACCAAAGTTGAGATGCGATAACTGACGGTGCCATAACCAGCTCTTAGTCTTTGATGCTTTTGATAGAAGACATATCGAAGAAGTCTTTAGCATGTCATCAAGAGAAATTGTGTACAAATTTGTGTCTCTAGATCCTGAAAGTAGATCAACACCTTCTAAATTTTCTCGAATAAACACAGTGTTTTTCGAAAAGCGACTTCAAGATCCGCGTCACAAAATTGTTCTAAACAAAGAAAAAAACAGTTATTCTAAGACCCCTCATCATAGTATAGTTCCCATGAGCTAATTATGTTTCCTCAGCTAATAGTCCACCAACCCCATTATCTTTGTAACTTGTGTTTCCTAATCGAACAGTTCCTAGAAATTTACTAACAAAGTTCATGAGCTGAGAGAGGTTTCCTGTCATATGATTTTAGCATCCAGAGTTTAGATACCAGAGAACAATCTGGACAACCTATCATTGACAAGAGAAGAAGAAGATGGAACATTTATAGCATTGGATCCCCACAAATGATTGGATTCCGAGTTGTTAGCAATCTTAGATTCTACAATCTTAGCTTTTTTTGAGATCCCTTTGAATATAGATCTTTCTACCTTGTTAAGGGTTGTAGCCAATATGGATAGATCCACACAAACTACAGGAGAAACAATGACTATACACTATAAACACTATAAGTTATGCGGAAACTAACTTATAATGCTAAGAAAAAGAAAAAAAAAACAAAAAAAAATCATATTGATAACTAAACTTTTGTATTAATCTGCTAAAACGATTACAGATTACTAACTATGAGATATGAGATTGTATATGAGATGTATCTTCTCTAATGCCGTAGGGTTCCTTTTATAGACCAAGGATAAACCCTAACAGACTTACAAAACGCGTAAAAGATAATGCATATCTTTTCCTAAATATCTCAAGCATATCTCTTAAACGGTACTAACTATTTTATCCTATCAGTACTAACTAACTGATCAGTACTAACTATTTTGTACTGTCAGTACTAATTACAACTATCGGTACTAACTAATATAACTAACGGTACTAAGTCAGGAATGCATAATTCCAACAATCCTCCCCTAAACATGATTGTTTGAACTGTGTTTAAACTGTCATGTTCTTTAGTTTATTCCTCTAAGCTCTTGGAGTGATGTATCCAAACACTTTGTTTAAATCTTGATCTTGATCTTAAATAATTTTTTTTATATCTTCAGCTATCCATCTTCATCAGCAACTATTGTCTTTTTAGGCAACACAACAACATTCCACTCAGATGGTTTTTATAGTTTTTTTTGGCTTAACTACCAAAGCCATTAACGGATTAGTATTCCTTTACCAGTAGCCTTTGCTTTGGGATAGCCAATTTCTTCATTGTAAACAACAAGGTGTAATTGATTTTCGTTGTAGTTTTAAGTAAACTAACCAACTATCAATGGATTTGACTTGTCTTTACCAAAGCCATTTGTTTTTATACTAGGTCCAATGTTATCAATTGCCATAACATGGTGCACTGATAACCATATAGTTTTTAGCAAACTATCAGCTATCAACAGATTTGATTAGTCTTTACCAGGAACTGTTTGATCCTGGACTAGCCACCCTTAACCATGAAGCAAGGTGAGTGTTGAAAACCCAATAATTTTTGGTAACTTGTTAACCATAAAATGGAATTTGAGAGAAGTCTTTACCACTAGGCCAATTTGCTTATTGGACCTAGCCTGTTTTCTTAACTGTGAAGCAAGGTGAGTTGAGAACCATTCAATTTTTAGTAAATTGTCAACCATAAACGGATTTGAGAAGTCTTTACCACAAGCCGTTTGCTTGTGGACTAGCCAGTTCTTATGTTTGTTAAACATGATGAACTGATAACCATTTGTTGTGTGGTGGTTAGCCAACACCCAAACCCTTCTCACTTCTATTCCTAGCATTACTCTTCATTAAGCTGCTGCTTAATGAATCTTACCAAATGTAGTGCAGCAGTACTTTCCTCTTCAACCTCCAATCCTAAATCAAGCATTCTTTGCAACAATTCCTTAGAGAGAGGGTACCTTCTTTCAACTAGCATGTATATGACTGTCACATCCTTAAGCTCTAGTATGAAAACTCTACAAGCTTCATACAGTCTCCATCTAACAATCTCCCATTCTTGTTGATTGTTCCAGAAATCACCTTGATCATTTTCTTCTGTTGAGGATTCCATCATAATCTGCAAGTCTCCTCAAAGAATCAACTCAATACCTTCTGGTGTGATTTTTGAGTACTGCTTCATCACCAAATCATATAAATGAAACAAATCCTGCCTATTAAAAATATGTAGTACCTCTATTAGATAGTTAAATGCCCTGAAGTGCCCATTAACTCTGTAGACAATAAGGTAATCCCAATCTGGTGATGAAACCTTGTGCAACTTAGAAACAAAAGATTTTGTCTCCATAATCTCACTATCTATGGTACTATCAAATGTAACAATCCTTAGACATTTTCTGTGCTCATCATTACTATCATCATCTGGCTGTGGTCTCGGCCTTTTCCTAGCAATCATCTTCACATGACCACTTTTTCTTTTCTTTGTACCCTGCTCTGTCACTTCTTGTTCAGCATGTACCTTTGTTGTGTCTTCTTCCCTTGGAGTTTCATTGACAACCCTCTTCTTTAATCTCTTCTTTTTAGGGTCTTTAGATTCTTTATTCATCTCCTTAATTTGTCTCTCATCCTCAGCAAAACCAATAGCAATAAAGTATTTATCAGACCTTTTAACCTCTTTATATAGAACTTGTATTTCTTCAAAGTTCTTGTTCTTCAAATCAGCATGCTTCTTTCCTCCTACATGCTTCAGATAGGTCATCATTTGGTTTCTTAGCTGAGTTCTTGTTGGTGGTCTGCTTCTGATTGCAGCAGCTCTTTGTTGAGCAAGGAACCTCCTTTGAGCAGTAATAGTATCATAAAGAAATTTGGCTCTCTCTTCAATTGTAAATGTTTCTCTTTCTTCCTCTTGAAGCCTTGCAGCTAGAAGTCTATCAGCTTCAATTCTAGCCTGGATATCATCAAAATCTTGTATAAGAGCAGCCTTTGTAGCTTCTTCCTCAGCTAACTGTTTCATTTCCTCTTTTGCTTCCCAATCCTCTTGCACCTTTCTGGCTATTTCTTTATCCTTAGCAAGTTGATCAAACTTTCTTTCAGCTTCATCAACTCCCTCTGACTTAGCATCTGACTCAACTTCTTCCTCAAGTACTTTCTTTCCTTTGTCTTTAGGATCAATGTTAGGAAGAGGCTTCAATGTAAGTACTGATCTTGTTGATGCAGCCCTTGGTCTATCTGAATCTTCAGCATCTTTGATCTCAACACCTTTTTGTTTAGCCTTATTTTGGCTCATAAATACCAAAAACTCAGCAATGGTCTCATCATCTCTGAAAATAGTTGTAGGAGTAGTACTTTTATCTGAAGTTCTATCTTTTGGCTCAGCAGTACCTTCATCAAGCTTGTCGGTACTAAATTCTACTTCTTTTGGCTTAGCGGTACTAACTTCAGGCTTGTCAGTACTAACTTTTGGCTTGTCAGTACCTTCATCTGGCTTGACGGTACTAACTTGATCTTCAGTACTAACTCCCTTTTGCATGTAAGCATCTGTCTCCATATAATCCATTGCATCATTAACATCCACATCATCAAAAACTTGATATGTGTATGCAGTTGGAGTAGATTTGGCAGATTTCCTCCCCTGTTTGGATACAGACTCCTTTTGCATCCACTTTTTCTTCAATGATTTCTTTCCTGCCAATCTTTGCTTCATGGATACACTCTTCATCCAAGCTTTATGATGTGTGATAACAGGTTTAGCCTTCTTCTTTAGCTGCTTGATCTGAGACTTCAAATCTTTACTTTGTGCAGCTTTAGTGATGACATGTTTACATAAAGACACACAAAGATCATATACACTTTGAAGTGTCACGCCATCCTCATTTCCTGATAGGGATCTATCACTGGATGACTGGCCTCCATGATTCCCGCCAGAACCCTCTGGAATAGAATCAGGAATAGGAGTAGTAGGTGAAGGTCTGGGAGATGGATCAAGTTGTGTTGCATGTTAGTCTGCACTTGGGTGAGGAGGATAGGGTGTGGGTTGAGGTTCAGATTATCTTTCTGCAGCTTTACCCTCATCCTCAGTTGGTTGAACCAACATAGATTCAAACAAAGGTGTGACATTCCCTAAAAAATGTTTTCCCTTTTTAACCATAAAAGAGAAAACTTTACTAGACAAAGCATTAATAGGGAAGTGGTCTAAAGGCACAGGCACATTCTTTAGCTGTTTATCTAAAAAGACTAAAATAAATCTTAGATACATAACAGACTTTTTCTTTGCATCCAAGTGTCTCATCATACCATCAAAAATTAATTTAGAAAAATTATATTTCTGATTAGTGGCTAAGCAAATCACTACTGTGGCAATATTAGTAGGAATTTGATCCCAAGAAGTACTTTTAGAACTAATACAGTGATTCATAGTATGAAAAAGAAATCTCCACTGGGGTAAAAACAAGGCTTTGTTAAAAGTTAAAACAGTTAGGTCCCCCGCATACCCCATTTGCTGAATAGCATCAAATATAGCCTGATTATGCAAAGAATCTATCCCATCAGCATCATCAAAAAAAAGATCACTTCTCATTGATGCCTCTGAGACATTCACAGGCTTGCCAGCTACTTTGGCAGTAATATACCTAACATTGTTGATTATTTTGGATTTAGCAGACATCCAAAACTGTTTAACAAATGTAGTAGAGACTACAGGACTTACAGTGAGAGCACAGTGAATTAAGCTGCGTGTGAGGAAGTCTATGATCTCATGAAATTCAGCATTCCCATTAGTCTTGTCTAAGTAGGCGACCATGTTGTGCTTAGGATAGGATTCAAGAGTTGCCATAATTGATGAATTGATGGTTGTCGATGATGAAAGATTAGGGTTGTTAAATGAGAGTGATTAAGAGATATTAGGTGAAGAAAGTATACAATTGAGATGGGTTTATATAGGTTAAGCAAACCCAAGATTAAAGAAATGGTTCAATTTACACTTTAGACCCCTAGCGGTATTTTCTCCAACGGCTATTCAGCAGTACAAACTTTGCCCAATGGTACCAACTTTAAGCCTGGCGGTACTAACTTTTTGGTTATCAAACTTAACCAAAACTAGCAGCACTAACTAACTTAGTACCATATGAAGAACCTTCAAAAACAAACCAAACTGCATTACAAGGCGTTGCACTCAATTTAAACATCATAATCATTTGTAGATATCTTCGAGCAGTACTAAGTAAGCCTAGCGGTATTAATTCTGGTACTAGCAGTACAAAGTGTCTGCAGTAATATGAACTAATCTGAGTACCACATCTAACCTTGAATCCTTATGCCAAAGAGTATAGTGAACCCCAAAAGAACATCATATCCATCTCCTATTCTTGGAATTCATCTACAAACTGTACAACAAATATCTTGCCTCCCTTTATTTGTGGTTACAAATTTAACATCCTAATGCTAACCACCAAAAAGTTAAATCTTGTGACATCAAATCCTTTAGTGAGAAGGTCTGCGACATTAGAGTCTGTGTGAATCTTGATAACTTCTATCAGTCTTTTCTCATAGCAATCTCTGATAAAATGAAATCGAATTTCGATATGCTTGGTCCTTGAATGAGCAACAGGATTCTTGATAACACTTATAGTGCTCTCATTATCAATATGGATTCTGGTGTTCATGAAATTAAAACCATAATCCATCATCTGATTCTGTATCCATAGTACTTGCCCACAACAGTTAGCAGCTGCAACATATTCTGCCTCAGTAGTAGAATTTGCCACAATAGTCTGCTTCTTGCATTGCCAAGATATCAATCTTCTACCAAGAAATTGACAGCCACCTGTTGTTGATTTTCTGTCAAGGCTGGCTCCTCCATAGTCACTGTCTGAGAAAGCTTCTAGTTCAAAAGGTGAATCCCTAGGATACCATAAACCTAATTTGGGTTGATGTTTGAGGTACCTAAAAATCCTTTTTACTGCATTTAAGTGTGAAGCTTTTGGTGTGACTTGAAACCTAGCACAGGCACAGACAGCAAACATGATGTCTGGCCTTGATGCAGTCAAATACATCAGGGAACCAATCATAGATCTGTAGACATGTACATCTACATCTTCACCATCTTCATCCTTGACCAGTGGCTTATTAGACTCAATAGGAGTAGTAGCTGTTCTGATGGACCAAAAATCAAACTTCTTAAGGATGTCAGCTACATACTTGTCCTGACTAATAAAGATTCCATCAGGTTGTTGCTTCACTTGAAGTTTTAAAAAGAAAGTGAGTTCACCCATGAAGCTCATTTGGAATCTTTTGTGCATACAGTCTTCAAACTCTGTACACATAGACTTCTTTGTAAAGCCAAAAATAATGTCATCCACATACACTTGGACTAACATAATGTCACTCTTATTCTTCTTGATAAACAATGTTTTGTCTATGGTACCTCTCCTGAAACCATTTTCCATTAGAAAAGAAGAAAGTGTCTCATACCAAGCTCTAGGGGCTTAATGAAGACCATAAAGAGATTTGATCACCTTATAGACTTTGTTTGGATGAGCAGGATCAACAAAGCCTGGAGGTTGATGGACATACACCTCCTATTCAATAGTGTCATAAAGAAATGCATTTTTAACATTCATTTGGTAGACATTAAATCCCATGTATGATGCAAAGGCTAAAAATAACCTGATTGCCTCTATCCTAGCAACAGGTGCAAAAACCTCATCATAATCTATTCCTTCCTCCTGTCTAAACCCTTGAGCTACAAGCCTAGCTTTGTTTTTCACAACAATACTTCTCTCATCTCTTTTATTCTTGAAAACCCACTTTGTGCCAATTGCCTTTTTCCCAAATGGCAAATCAACAAGTATCCAAACCTTCTGTAATTTGAACTGTAGCAATTCCTCTTGCATTGCTTCAACCCAACTTTCATCTTGTAAGGCTTGTGATATAGGCTCCATTGAATATGCCATCATTTGAAAATGCATCAGAATCATCTTTTAAATTAGGCATATTTGGATCAATGGGTAAATCAGCATTAGGGAGAGTAGATGCATCAATAGGTATTTTTCCTCTAAGATAGACAAATGATGATTCACCAGCATTTGCACTTGTGGGAGTACTAGCAACACTAACATATGGCTTGGTAGCAGTATTAACAGATGACCTACCAGTACTAAGTTTGTTAATACTGGTAGCCTGAGTTTCCCTCTTTTGAGATGCAATATTCCTTTGTTCTTCTTCAAAAGCTTGTCTTGTTGCATCATCCAGGGCTTTAGCAACCACTTCTTGAGCAATCATCTTCTCAAGTTCATCATGCAAGATTTGTTCATCTTCTGTCATCTGATGTTGTCCTTCCTTGTCAGCAACATCTTCTGAATCTTGTACATAACTTTCAGAAGGTTTTTCATGTGCAGCTGGAGCAACATCTTCTACTGGATTCCTTATCCTATGAGGATGTAGTAGAAGTATGATGTATTCCTGAGTAGGTTCTTTATTTTTTCCTGATGAACCTGCAACATAAGAATCTTATGTACCTGCATCCACATTAACCTAATTTTCTATACTAACAGGAATATAGTTCATTGTATTGGTTAGAAAATCAAGATCAAACATCCAATTAGGACCAGTTCCTGCCACATTTGGTTGATCTTTAAGAAAATCAATGCGCAAATTCTCTTCTACCCTTTTGGTCCTTTTGGTGTATACTCTAAAGGCTTTACTAGTGGTAAAGTATCCAAGCAAATAACCTTTATCAGATTTCCCATCAAATTTGCCCAAGGAATCTAAGGTGTTTAAAATGGTCAAGGGGCACCCAAAAGGTCTCATAAAACTAATACGAGGTGATTTACCTATTAATAGTTCATAAGGTGTCTTATTTTAAGGTTTGGTCACCAATACCCTATTCAGTTCATAACATGTAGTATTTACTGCCTCTGCCCAAAATAGGATAGGTAAAAGTGAGTCTGCTAACATAGTTCTAGCTGCCTCAATTAGGGTCCTGTTTTTCCTTTCTGCAACACCATTCTGCTGTGGAGTTCTAGCCACACTAAACTCCCTTTTTATTCCTTTCTTAGCACAGAATTCATTCATAGCATGGTTCTTAAACTCTGTCCCATTATCACATCTAATGATTTTAACATTATGATTCAATTGGTTTTCTAAGCCTATGATAAATTTACAAAGGATTTCAGATGTTTCATCCTTGGTAGCTAAGAAAAATACCCAACTAAATCTGCTGAAATCATCAGTCACAACCAAACAATACCTTTTCTTGTTAATACTTTCTACAAAGACAGGTCCAAATAAGTCCATATGAAGTAATTCTAGGGGCTTTCTGATGATTCTTTCTAACTTGGCCTTACAGGAGGCCTTATGTTGCTTACCCTTCTTGCAGGCAACACAAGTGTGGTCATTCACAAAAACTTTTGAAGGTAAACCTCTAACTAGGTGACCTTTAACAAGTTTGTTTATATTTTTGAAATTCACATGACCTAATCTCCTGTGCCATAATTTAGACTCATCTGCTGTTGCATTTGCATATAAACAAGTTATACCTCCAGAGGGAATAATGTTCTTTAAGTCCAAGCTGTACACATCATCCTTTCTAGGAGCTCTAAGTACAACTTGACTTTCATCAAGAAGCTTAAAGCTAGGAGACAGGATAAGGCATTCAATCTAATAAAAAGGACACTATTTTTCTTGTCACACATTTGTGAGACAGAGAAAAGGTTAAACTTAAGTTCATCTACAAAGTAAACATCATCAAAGTCTAAATTAGCGGTTCTAATTTTACCTTTACCCGTTATTTTACCTCATTCAGGATCACTTCCAAAGCCACAAAGCCTCTATTGTAATCTTTATAGTCGGAAATATAAGCTTTGTTGCCAGTCATATGGCTAGAGCAACACTATCCACCACTGCATGATCCTGTAACAAGATCTCTGGATTGCCTTGCACAAAAGGTAAGAGAATTAGTATCTCTTAGGGACCCAAGCCATTACAGACTTGGACATCCGTTTTGGGTCAACATACTCAACCTTCTTGAGCATGAATGATCCACTGTCTTTGGACACATGATCCAAGTAATTTCCCTTAGGCCTCCAAACCCACCTTGACTTTTTAAGGTCAGTATCCAACTTACTTACCAGTATTAACTACTGCTCTTGTCTCAACAGTAGTCATATTTTGAACCCCAAAAGTTTTAACATCTTGTTTTAAGTCTTTGGGTCTAAAAGCTGGTTTTATGTAGTAAGACCTCTTGATAGGTGAATATGAGCCTCTTGGTCTTAAATTGTCCATTCTTGGGTAAATTGGTCTAATAGCACCACCAATTTGTGCTATTTTTGGGGCAAATGGTCTAACAGTACTAACAGGCCTAGCAGTACAAACTGGCCTAGCAGTACTAACTGGCCTATCAGTACTAACTGGCATAGCAGTACTAACTGTGTGAACTGCTCTTTTCTTATTTTGTTTAACAGGAGTAATCAAACCTGTTCTTGTTAGTACTCCTGATGGGACAAAAGTCTTTCTTAAATGAGGGTATTTTGAAAAATTTTGATGATTAACCCTTTTAGTATTATCCCATACTGGTTTGTCCACCTTCGGACCAGTATTGACCATAGTTTTCCGCTTAGGTTCTTGACTCTGTTTGTCATGAAAATTACAATCTTTGATCAATTGGTCAGTACTTTTACAGACAAAGCAAGTTTTTATTTTCTTAAAACTAATTCTTTGTTTCTGAGAAGTTTGACCAATTTTATCAACTCTAGTTTTAACTGTTTGAGTCTCATTAGTCTTAACAGGACTAACTGTTTGCACTTCAGACACATCACCCTCATCATTTGAGTTCCAATCCTTAATGATAACTTTATCTCTGTTAACTGATTCATAGGCTGTCTTAGGTTTTTGAGTATTTGATTTATTTGTTTTACCTACAGTCTCACTTGTTTTAGTATTAAGATCAGTTGTTTTTGACTCAATTATTTTTTTTCTAATGGCATATTCATTTAAACCTGCATATGATATGTTAGCTCTTGGGGTTAGAAAGTTCCCTGTTATAGGAAGGGGAACAACATGAAACCCATCTGCTTTAGAGAACCTATCATTTGCTGGTGTGTTCTCTTTATCACTTGATCTGACATCAAAAACACTCAAACTAATCTCACTATCAGTTTCAAAATTGTTACTCATTTCATTCAATTGTGTGCCATATCCTAAACCAGTTTTATCTCTAGCACTCATTTGACTGTTGAGTAATTCATCAAGATTCTTGGATGATTCTTCCTATTTTTCTATCTTTAATTTCAACTCATCTCTTTCCTTAACAACTTTCTCTAATTCCAGGTTAAGGTTGCTAATTTTTATTTCTCTAGATTTAAGCTCATAGTTTTGAAACTCATATTTTTCACCCCAAGCCAGTTTATTCTTTTCATGTACAAGTATCTTAGATTATAGTGACTAGGCTAACTCATAACCCTGAATTTCTAGTCTTGCTCTGCTATGTTTTTCTCTTTCACTATCATAATTCTTTTGAAGAGTTTTAAAAGATTCAAGATATTGTTTAGAACATTTTTGTACCTCATTGTCAGAAGAACTTGATGAGATTAAAGAAGAGATTGCCATTAAAGCATGGTTGACTGGTTCTACTTCAAAATCATTACTCCAGTCATAGCCTCCTAGACCATCTTGAGCCACCAGTGCCTATGATGAAGATTCATTTGTTGGTGCATTGCTCCTGCCATTGTTACCATAAGATCTTCTCCATTGATTCCTTCCAGATCTGCATTCCCTAGCAAAGTGTCCTTTTCTGTGACAGTTGTAGCATTCAATTTTTGATTTATCAAGAGAAACAGTTCTGAATGAATTTCTTCACTCTGACAGTAAACATAGCCACCTACCATCTAAGATCCAATTCTTCCAAGTCATCTTCATCAATCTGCTGAAAATCCTCATTTTCAAGTTGAGGACTGGTTGTGCAAAGAAAGAGTACACTACATCATGAGCACATAGGGTAGTTGAAACTTGACTAATTCCTCCAGTACTAAACCCCAAATCTCCACTGGCTAGTACTAACTTGCATTAGTATGTCAGTGTGGCTCAGAAGAAAGAAAATGCCAATGTACTGGAAGTAGAAGTAGAACTAGAAGGACCCTTTTCATCTCATCTTTATAGACCCTAAGGTTGTTGTAGAGGTATCAATATCAATCTAATAAGTCTGGCTTTATTTCTCATGATTTGAGCAAATTGATTCCATGAAGGAAGGAAGATCTTCTTAGAACTTCTGGTTGATGTTCTTTCACTTATGATATTAGAGCTCACCATGAACCTCCAATTTGACTTTTAAGTGTAGAATCCTTTTATCGATCTTTGCAGCATGCTAAGGGTGATAGCCAACTTGTATAAATCGATTGACTATAGAGAACCTGACTATGAATACGTATTTGTAATATGCCGGAATCTACACAATAGTATTAGAGAATAATGACATACTAAACTGTAGATTTTCTATTAATCTGCTAAAATGATTACAGATACTAACTATGAGATTTGATGTATGAGAGGAGTATGAGAATTGTGTTGGGTTCTCTCTAATGCAGTAGGGTTCCTTTTTAGACCAAGGATAAAACCCTAACAGGCTTACAAATCGGTTGTAAAGATAATACATATCTGTTTCCTCTTACAATTCTCTCATACATATCTCTAAACGGTACTAACAATCTTGTACTAACGAGGTATAACTATCTGAGCAGAGTAACTTAGAACTTAGTACTGTTAAATACTAATATAACTATTCAGTAATAAGTATTATAAACTAAAACGCGCTAACGGTACTAAGTCAGGAATGTATAATTCCCAACAATCCTCCCCTAACCATGATTGTTGAACTTGTTTAACTTCATGTTTCTTCGGTGTAGATTCTTAGAACTTCATGGAGGATGTATTCAAACACTCTGACAAATCTTGATCTTGATCTTTAAGAACTATCCATCTTCATCAGCAACTTGTCTTTTCAGCAACACAACAACATCTTTTCAGCAACAATCCAACTAAGTTGGCTTTGTAGTTTTTGGCAAACTACCAGCCATAAACGGATTTGACATTCCTTTACCAGTAGCCGTTTGCTCTGGGATAGTCAACTCTTTATTTAAAAATATGGTGAGTTAATTTCCATACAGTTTTTGGTAAACTATCAACCATCAACGAAATTGACTTGTCTTTACCAAACACCGTTTGCTTTTTGACCAGCTAATGCTTTATTGCCATAACATGGTGCATTGATAAACCATATAGTTTTTAGCAAACTATCAGCTATTAACAGATTTGAGTAGTCTTTACCAAGAACTGTTTGATCCTGGACTAGCCAACTCTTAACCATGAAGCAAGGTGAGTTGAGAACCCTACAATTTTTGGTAAATTGTGAACCATAAACGGATATGAGAAGTCTTTACCATAAGCCGTTTGCTTATGGACTAGCCAGTTCTTATGCCTATTAAGCATGGTGAACTGATGACCATTTGTTATGTGGTGGTTAGCCAACACTCAATCCCTTCTCAATTCCATTTCATCTTTACTCTTCATTAAGCTGTTGCTTAATGAATCTTATCAAATCTAATGCAGCAGTACTTTCTTCTTCAACCTCTAATCCAAAATCAAGCATTCTTTGCAGCAATTCCTTAGAGAAAGGATATTTTCTTTCAACAAGCATGTAAATGACTGTCCCATCCTTAAACTCTAGTATGCAAACTCCACAAGCCTCACACAGTCTCCAAGTGACAATCTCCTAATCTTGTTGATCATTCCAGAAATCACCTTGATCAATTACTTCTATTGAGGATTCCATCATAATCTTCAAGTCTCCCCAAAGAATCAACTTTATACCTTCATCTTCAAGTGCTTTAGATATCTTCTTGGGTTCATTTTGAGACAAGAAACAAGCAAATAAACAATGCTGGAAGTCCTTATGATTATTTCTCCTTTGCTTTTGAATATAACTTACAAAAGCATGAGCTCTAGAACTTTTGGTCAATTTTCTCCTTGTTTGAACTGCTGATTTTAGATCTCCAAGAATTAAAGCTAGAAGTCTGTCAGATTCAATTCTTGCTTGAATAAAGTCATATTCATTAGAGAGTACAGTCTTAGTTGCTTCCTCCTTAATTAGCCTTTTTCTCTCTTCCAAATCATCTCATATGAACCACCTTTTCTCTTCTTGTAACCTTGGCACTGCTACATCTTGCTTTGCAGGTACTTAGCGTCAACATCTTCCTTGACAATCTTCTTCTTCTTGTCAGGAAGCACTAGCTCTTCAGTCATTTCCTATTCTTTTCCTTTCATCTTTAGTAGAACCAATATTAATGAAACTATCATCAACCTCTTTACTTTTCATACAAATCCTTTATTTCATCAAGCTTTATGGTCTTCAAATCAGCATGCTTCCTTAATTTCCAACATGTTTGCAAATAAGTGAATTCGCATCATTTGATTCCTAAATTGATTCTTTGATGGAGGTTTGTTGTCTAATAGCTTTCAGATCTTTGTTGCACAAGGATTCTTCTTTGAGTAGCTAAGTATCAAAGAAGACATTTTGCTCCTCTCTTCCACTGAAACAAATGTTCTCTCTCTGCTTCTTGTACTCTTTCAGCTAGAAGTCTGTCAGCTTCAATTCTTGCTTGAATAAAGTCATATTCATTAGAGAGTGCAGTCTTAGTTGCTTCTTCCTCAGCTAACTTTTTCACTTCTTCTGCTTCCCAATCCTCTTGCACCATTCTGGCCATTTCTTCATCCCTAACAAGCTGCTTAAATTTCTTTTCAGCTTCAGTAATATCTTCTGAATCAGTATCAGATTTATCTTCCTCTTTAATCATCTTTTTGCCTTTATCTTTTGGATCAATCTTGGGAAGAGGCTTTAATGTTAATAATGATCTTGTTGAAGTAGTCCTTGGTCTCTCAGCATTTTCAGCATTTCTAATTTCTACTCCTTTTTCCTTTTCTTTTGAAACTGCTTTAGCTTGACTTATGTTTAGAAGAACTTGAGCAATTGTTTCATCATCTCCAAAGGTTGTTGGAGTAGGTGTTGGAGTTGTTTGAGCTGCTAAAGAAGTACTTTCTCTTGGTTATGGCTCAGCAGTACCTTCTTCAACCTTGTCGGTACTAAGTTTTGTTCTGGCAGTACTAACTTTTGGCATGTCAGTACCTTCATCTTGCCTATCTGTACTTTGTTGTTGAGCAGTACTTTCTCCCTTTTCATCAACTTTATCAGTCTTCCCTTCATCTTGGGCAAGAGTGTAGTCTATTGTGTCATCAATGTTCATGTCCAAATCATCCCATTCAGTGTTTGTAGGTACTGTAGGTGCACCTTTGGAAGATTTAATAGTTTTCCTCCCTTGTTTGAATACACTCCTCCTCTTTGATGTCTTCATGACCTTCTCCTTGTTTTCTTTCTTTTTCTTAACAGCCATGAGCCAAGCTTTATGATGAAGAATAAAAAGCCTGGCTTGCTTTTTCAACCTCTTGACTTGTGCAGTGAGAGCATTGTAAATGGAGCTTCACGCAAGAAAGTCAATAATCTCATGAAACTCTGCATTTCCATTAGTCTTGTCTAAATAAGCAACCATATTGTGTTTAGGGCACGATTCAAGAACAGCTATGGTTGTTAAATTTGTGATCGTCGGTGAGTGAGAGATTAGGGTTTGAATGAAGGAAAGTAATTGAGAGAGATTACGTGAGTGAACTGTGCAATTGAGATGGGTTTATATAGG
Organism: Tanacetum coccineum; assembly: GCA_026074375.1. Classification (NCBI taxonomy): domain Eukaryota; kingdom Viridiplantae; phylum Streptophyta; class Magnoliopsida; order Asterales; family Asteraceae; genus Tanacetum; species Tanacetum coccineum. The sequence goes on from BQNB010083432.1 coordinate 28,270, forward strand.
TTAAACAAACCTAAGATCAAAGAAACCGTTTCAATTTACACTTTAGACCCTTGGCGGTATTTTCTTCAACGTCTCTATAGCGGTACTATCTTTGCCCAACGGTATTAACTTTGCCATGTCGGTACTAACTATTGTCAAACAAAGAATTAACAAGTTTGGCAACAGCAATGCTTCAGTACCATCTATATCTCGTCTCAATGACTCTCTAAAACCCAATTAACTTCTTGAAATTCGTCACTTATGGTTAATATGCTTCTGCACACTGAACACTTCATACAAACTGTACAACACATCATATTACCTCCCCTTAACTAATGCAGCTTATGGATTGATCATCCCAATAGTAACAACCAAGAATTGGAACCTGCTAACATCAAATGCCTTGGTTAGAAGATCAGCTACATTGTCATCAGTGTGTATTTTCAGCACCTAGATAAGTTTATCTCATAAGCATCCCTAACGAAGTGGTGATGCTTTGTTTTGGAGTGATATACTGGATTCTTTACAATGCATATTGTACTTTCATTATCAATGTAGATCTTTGTGTTCATAAAATTAAACCCATAGTCTAACAATTGATTCTGAACCCACGATACTTGCCCACAGCAGTTGGCAGCAGCAACATACTTTGCCTCTGTAGTAGAAGTAGCCACGATTGTTTGTTTCTTATACTGCCATAAGATAAGTCTCCTTCCAAGAAATTGACAACCTCTTATTGTAGATTTCCTGTCAAGATTTGCTCCAGAATAATCACTGTCAGAATAAGCT